>JBAJNP010008047.1:0-21113 GCA_036877545.1 Yasuhikotakia modesta | reverse complement strand
ATCTTGTATTATTAAGTGCCTCTGATGATGTTAACCAGTTTAATGGCTTTTGTATTTGTTTACGTTCACCCTGCTTGTTACAGTAGTACAGTACAGTTCCCGCATGCACGGCAGTTTCCCATGTGGCGCATTAATTATTCAAACTGAGGATGTGGGCTCTGCGATCAATTTGCATTTGGTGTACATGAAAGAGACTTAATCGTGATGTCAGGTGACCCCATATAGAATTCAGCTCAAGTCAGTGAGATCTCCAGTCCGCTCGCTTGCCTTTCTTCAGTGAGTGATCGGCTTTCAGGGTTAGAAAATGCCAACCTCTCTATAGGGACTGTGGAAGATTTATTAATTTATTTATATCCACGTCCCAGAATTCCTAGCTCCTCTGCCTGAACCTGGGAGCTTTGATGCTGTTGTCACTGCAGTTTTTTAGTCCCAGGGGTGCTGAGTGGCGCTTGGAAAGAAATCGCATTGCACAACGTCTTGGGAATAATCCATCTGACCCGTACCACCGATCCGGCATTCATTAGCCTTTAGATAGGCTGCCTGCCGTTGATGCAACAAAAATGCAAAATGCAGGTGACTCGCAGCTTTACCTTAAAAGTGCTGAAAACATACCAGGAACTGTCACCATGTGGTGCACCTGCGTGTACATGCAGCTGTGGGGCTTGGCACCAGTGTTCTGCAGCAAACAATGCGACGCTGCAGCACAGAACAGAAAGATGCTGCAAACAGCACATCACAAGCATTCCAGAAAGCCGGTATAACTTGCTGCTTTGAGCAGCGCAATATATTGCGGCCAAGATCATCTGGAATTGTTATCAAACATCTAAAGTATGTCAAGGATTAGAGATAAATGATAAGTAACTGTGTGCCAAAATTTACAATTTTCTCCTCAAACACTGTGAGATTAGAGTATCTGTTATTTTATTACTTATTAACTCGATGGCTAACTAAACCCCTGACTGGATAAGATGTATTGCTTTGCTATCAGCAGATGTGAGATAAGAGCAACAGGCCAGTACTGTGCTGTACGAGGCCTGTGCTACTGAATTTGTCCAATCAATTAGCAAAATGTAAGTTCTCTGCGGTCAATTTCCCTGAAGGCCGCTTGTGATCAGAGGAGCTTTTGTTAACCACAGCAAAACCAAGTCTCGTTGCAGTCCAGGACAGTAACACAACACCACCACCAAAGTGCTTTACAGGTTTCTAAAAACTCTCAGGCAGGTTTGAGTGGCGTGGAGTAATGCAGCTCAGCAGTATCTTGGCAGGAAAGTGACTTCGTGAGACGTTTACCACAAACGATGAAACAACACTGAGGGCAAGATTTCTGAAGCAACCTGTTTAGGTTTCCTCACAGTTCTCTGTTTGAGTAAGATGTCTTGTGAAATGCCGGTGATGGTGTAATATTCGTGTAACCACATTTCTGCCGGTCTGTGTTTCAGGGTCTTGCAGAGGTGGGACGGTGAACTCAGCATGGTCACCATTCCAGAATACTACGTAGGAAAAAATGTTCTCATCACGGGGGCCACCGGGTTTATGGGGAAAGTTCTGCTGGAGAAACTGCTGCGCTCTTGTCCCGGTGTCAAAGCGGCCTACGTGCTGGTCCGACCCAAAGCGGGACAGTCTCCTGGTGCTCGTATTGCTGACATGGTAAACTGCAAGGTGAGCAGGTTTGGACCTGGAGGTCTGATGAAGATCTCCATGGCTTTGGTCTGCAAGTTCAGGCAAAATCTTCACAGTTGTTTAGTGTCAAATGGACCAATAATAGCTATCAGTTAAAATAGGATTAATTACAGATAGCATTAACAAATCTTATCTCCTCTTTATTATACATATAATGCCTATGACAGAAATTTATACCTTTGTCACAAACTGACATACAGCCTCAACCGTAATGCTGTGCAGATTGTAATATATGATTATGCTAAGAGCTGATTTTGGGTCAGTGATGATGTCGTTTTGAACGTCCATCCCAGCTTTTCGACAAGCTGCGGGACGAGCAGCCAGACTTCGCAGAGAAGATTGTGGCGGTGAACAGTGACCTGACCCAGCCGGATTTGGACCTGAGCTCAGAAGACCAGGAGACGCTTGCAGGCTGCATTAATGTTGTGTTTCACTGTGCGGCTACCATTCGTTTCAATGAGCCTCTAAAGTGAGCCAGGATCTTCTCAGACACACACAATATACAGTTATTAATTTATATGTACATGTGTGTGTGTATTGGTATATGTGTATATATTTGTATACACATTTGCTCCTTTCCTGCTGTAGAGATGCCATGCAGCTGAACGTTCTGGCCACGCAGAAGATGGTGAGTCTGGCTCACAAAATGAAGCACTTGGAGGTTTTCATCCACGTCTCCACGGCTTACGCCCACTGTGACAGAGAACTCATTGAAGAAGTGGTCTATCCACCACCCGTCGACTACAGAAAACTCATAGACACCCTCGAGTAAGTCCTGAATTTCCCTCAACTTCACACAAACGTGTGTCGGCTGCGTCATTCTAAGTGTTTAGAGAAAAGGTGCCAGCAGACATGCAGCCTCTGCCATAAATTTAGCACTTTTTCTGTTTCGTTGTTGTTTGTTAATGGGACTCGTTGTTAAAACACTGGAAAGTCAGGGTTGGCAGTTAATGTATTTTCCCTGATGTCCACATTTAATGTTTGTGCCAAAAACAGTTGTCATTGATTTTATTTCCATTTGCTACAGAATTAAATGGGGCCGTTTTAGCTGTTTTGTTGAGGCCTCTTTGCAGTTTGACTTCCTGAACACCAAACAGTGTTTGTTGATGTCTAAACTAGCCACGTATCATAATGAACCAGTTTTGCTGCATAACTTTAAATAGGGGTTAAGGTTTTAAAGTTTGCCTGTTTATATGTATATTTTAGTGTCACACTCATTTCAGAAGTTCAGGAAAATTTCAAATAATTTGATCTTTTAAAAAGACAAAAAGGTTATATATTGGTTCTGTGTGTAAACTGAGCCAAAATAATGGGTCTCACGTCCACTAGTTTGGGTTCAGGTTCTGAAACAGTTGACACGGTTACTCCAAGCGGTTTAGTCTCTGACCTGTGTGGTGTGATATTTGAAAATCAACCACTTTTTCCACATAACTAAGCTCTTCCTCAACTTCTCCTGACAGGTGGATGGACGACAAACTCGTCTCCTTAGTGACACCAAAGCTGTTGGGCGAGCGACCCAACACGTACACATTTACCAAAGCCCTGGCGGAACATCTCGTCCAGCAGGAGTGTGGAACCCTCAACGTCGCCATCGTCAGGCCCTCGATAGTAGGAGCCAGCTGGAAGGAACCGTTTCCTGTAAGTCTGCTAATTTCTATCTTCCACCTACTTAAAAGATACAGCCTGGGTTTACAGCGTCTTCAACGTATCTCTCTTTTTCCATTTCCTTCAAGGGCTGGATTGATAATTTCAACGGACCCAGTGGAATTTTCATAGCTGTGAGTATAATTTCTACGATTGTCCATTGGTGCTACAATGTTGTGATTGGGAATAACAGGCAGTCGTTCGCGCAGGCGGGAAAGGGGATTCTACGGACGATGAGGGCTTCGAACAACGCCGTCGCTGATCTTGTGCCAGTGGACGTGGTCATCAACACCACTTTGGCCGCTGCCTGGTATTCCGGATCCCAGAGGCATTCCAGGTCGGGCAGACGTGCTAAATCCCTCCCAGACGGATCACTGAAACATAAATCACAGAGATACACGTCTGCTTTCCCCAACGGTGTCGTTTTCTTTCTTTGCAGGCCGAGAAGTATGTTGGTGTACAACTGCACGACGGGCGGGATCAATCCGTTCCACTGGGGTGAAGTTGGTATGAGTCACTTTTTCGAACCTCAAGCGATGCATGATTCAGTTTTCCACACCGGCCTTCAGTTCTCAAAGCTTAATCTCCCATTTCATTTCTGCCCTTGACAGCAGCTTGAAGATTCAGTTCCCACGATTATTCGTTTAACGCGGCGTGTTTGAACAAGTCCGCAATACCTCCACCTTATTGTTCCTTCACAAAACCGAGTAGTGGAAGCGATTGTAGTTGGAATTTGAGTATCGGGACTGTTGAACAGGTTTTTTAAACAGGGGTTTATGCATTTACACGCTGAAGATCCTTTGTTCGCATCTAGCTGTGAGGTTTCTGCTGAAGTCCAGGGTGGAGACATGACTGAGTCCCATTTTTCCTTTGTCTTGATATTTGTGTCCCATCAGTAATAATAATGTGACTTTGAAATCTGATTGTAGGCTGTAATGTATTTTTGCATCCAGCGTCTAGTTCGTTTAATGCATGTTAAATAAATAGATGTTTAGGTTTCTCACAGTTGGACAGTTCTGAGATTGTTCTGCGGTTGGTTCATTGCGATGATGCTAATATCTAATATTATGATGCTGAGGTTTGTCCGATTGCTGTTTGTTTTTTAAAGAGATCTAATGTTGATGGTAATAGCTTCAGAGTGAAATCATTAGCACCTATAATCATTTGTTTGCCCTCGGTGGAGCGTTTAAGTATTATTAGTGCCAAACACTGATAATGAAGCCGTTGTGAGAAACAACTTGTTGTTTTTGCAGGATAAACTTATTGTTGTGGTGATTTTTATCATGATATACATAAACCAGGTCTGGTGATTCCTAGTTAATGTAAGGCTGCTAACTAACAGTTAACTTGCTAATGTAAGAAGTACTAGGGGGCTTGTTGGACTATATAAAATTTACGTGGGCACAAACTTTTACAGGAACTGTTTAAGCGCTGCTTCATTTGTGATTGTGCAAATTAGCATTTGGTTATGTTAGCATTGGGTTGCAGATGGAGACTCCTCTTGTCGCTAATTGTTAAAACATGTATTAGAATCTAATGGGAACGATGCTTTCAAAACAAGGTGCATTTACAGCGACGCTTATGAATTGATAGCATGTTGTTTTGTGATCCTCAGTCGTTCCTCAGTGCGGTTTACCCTGTCGAACCTTTTTGTCTCATAGAGTACCATGTTATATCTACTTTCAAGAGGAACCCGCTTGAACAGGCCTTCAGGCGTCCCAATGTAAATCTCACAACCAATCACCTTATCAATCAGTACTGGATAGCTGTAAGCCACAAGGCACCAGCTTTCCTATACGATCTCTTCTTAAGGATGTCAGGAAGAGAACCCAGGTAAATCCGAGCGCTTTGCCCCGCCCCTTTCCCCTCCCCTTCTGTTCCACGCTAAGTCCGCCCCCTCACGCCGTCTCGTTTTGCGGCGCGGCGTCTCGGGTAAGGATGCATAACCCACTCAGAGCTTGGGTTCTGCACGCTTCCCGTCCATGTGTCTGCTTAGCCCTGTGTGCGTCCTCTGTGTTTAAATGTTCTTGTATGTTGTATGCCTGTATTCCTTTCCACAGAGTACTGCATAAACACCATCTTCAAGACCAACCCCTTAGAACAAGCATTCAGACGCCCCAATGTTAACCTGCGATCCAACCCGTTTACCAATCAGTACTGGACAACAGTGAGTCACACCATACCCGCCCTGCTGTATGATGGGTTTCTCATGTTGACTGGTCAGAAACCCCGGTAAGGTCTTCAGAACCTGCTCCACCCTCTGCCCCGCCCCCATTCCCCCTCCCCTCCCTCACCTCCACCAATGGGTGTTGGGTGCGTGGTGTGGTGTGCCATGGATGGCCAGCTGGGGAGGACTGCCCAGCATGGCATTCTGCTCGACTTCATGGCATCGGACGTACGGTGCTGGCAAGCACGTTTTTTTTGCGTTTTGCTAATATTTTTGGCCGCGTAAGGCGCTAAAGGCAGCCATCTGTGATGTCATGGACATGGATCCATCCCATAATTCCATCCTTAGCTTCTTAACTTCAGCATCAAGTTGATTTTTTTCGAGCCGTGCCATCAAGTCTCAGAGAAGGTCTCTTTGGTCTACTCTTGTAGCTCATGACAACATGGAGGTTGGAAGTGATGTTTTGATCAACACAACGGGCTGTATTCACAAGTTTTGAGTGCTGAGCTCAGATCAGATAACTGACTGTTTACGCTAAACATTTCCAAAAACAGCAAAGCTGATCTGAGTAAAGCACTCGCCCTCTTATGAGTCCAGCTACCAAACTCTTCTCTGTGAATGGATTCATAGGATAACTAGCATTTACCAGTTTTGGATTAGTTAAAATGATGGTTAATGGTTAAGATGTTTAGTGGTTGTGTTTGGTATCTGGAAATAAGAGTCGGATCATTATGATGCACCTTAAATCAGATCAAATTCATTTCATTTTATGCTAGCAGTGTAACCAAATTGGTCACGTGAATCTGGTTTAAGGTGTAAGTGTATTCACTGTAGTTGCTGTCTATTTGTTTTTTTTTGTTTTGTTTTTTATCACCATGAAAATGTTTATTCCAATGTCATGCATGTATTTGTCATTCCTCTAACCCAAGTCAATATATCTTGGCGGGAAACTGGGATTTTCTGTGTCAGCATTTAGTTTAATTATTAACGCTGAGTTTAATTATATAGCAACTGAGATTTTTTTCTAACAGTCTTAATTTTGGCATAAATTACTCAGTTAATAGATGTCGACCGATTGTATATCTTAAGCACACATGTACCCAGGTTCCTCCAAGATGTTTCAAGGTTCTTCAACCAGTTAACTGTGATCATTGTTCAACCAAATCATAACAGTCTCCTCTGATCGAGTTTTCCAAAGGTTTGTGCTTTGGTGAGGTCACTGGAAATTTAACCTGAATCCAGCAAACTGAAGAATTCACATTTCCAAATTCAAGATAATATAGATCCGCTGTGGTTCCCTAAATTATGATTTTTTTTTTTTTTTAGCAAAAACATTTAGCATTGTGCTTTAGCAGAGAAAACTAACCCACGCTTGTACAGTAGAGTCCAAAAACTGAGACGTTTGTGCTCCTCTGGGTTTCCAAAGGCCATTAGTTGTTATTGTAATTAGTTGTTATTGTAATTATTAATTGTCTTGTTTAAATGTAGAAGCATGTTTTTTACTAGTGCTCTCAGTTTTGTCGGGACCCCACTGTACGGTTCAGTATTTACAGTATATTTACACATTGTAACAATTGTTAATAATTCATATCTGAGCAGTTTATAGTCTGCATTTTCCCTGTTAAATGGTCTCGTATTACTGTTGGTGTCAGTGGTAGCGTCCGTCACCATCTGCTCGTATTAAACCAAATGCCCTTTAAGGGATTAAATAAAAAGGCCACCGTCGCCGCTCGTCTGAAGCTAACGCTCGCCTGTCTCCACCTCCCCTCTCTTGTTGTTTCCGTGGCGACGCAGGATGATGAAGACGATTACGAGGTTGCACAAGGCCATGATGGTGCTAGAGTACTTCACCAGCCACTCGTGGGTGTGGAACACAGACAACGTCACTATGCTCATAAACCAGATGGGTGCAGAGGACAAAAAGGTACGTACATGTTTCTAAACCAATGAGTCGTGGCCTGTGTGGGCCAATCGGTGCGCTTCGTTGATGAATCCTGGATGTTCATTGGCTCGTTTTTGTCCTTTCCGTGTTAGGTGTTCAACATTGATGTCAGACAGTTGCACTGGGCGGAATACATGGAGAATTACTGCATGGGAACTAAGAAGTACGTTCTCAACGAAGAGCTGTCTGGACTCCCTGCGGCACGCAAACACCTGAACAAGTGAGTGTTGAGAAGTTTGAGTTTCATGAACAGTCTAAACACGGTTCACTAGATGCAGGGTTACACCAACAAGTTACAATTGATGGTTTGTATTATTGTGGAAGTTCTTAAGAACGTAGTCAGAGTTTGGTGTGAACACAGTGTAAATGAAAGGTTTGGTTTGGTAGAACCAAATTGATTTCCATGCAGTTTGCACTTGTGTTGTTGACATTGTGGTCTGTGGCCATCAGAGAGGGTCTTAAATGGACCAAGCAAACTTGTACCACTTGATAACCCTTATAATACACAAGTCGTCACAAACAGTACTTTTCATTGATGAACATTTTGTTGAATTTTCCTGTTTGTTTCTCTCCTGCAGGCTGCGAAACATCCGCTACACGTTCAACACCATCTTGGTGGTTCTGATCTGGCGTGTCTTCATCGCCCGTTCGCAGATGGCCAGAAACATCTGGTACTTTGTCGTCAGCTTGTGCTTCAAGTTCCTCTCGTATTTCAGAGCCTCCAGCACTATGAGATACTGACCCCGCCACTCTCAAGCTCCTCTCCCCTGACGGCTATGCACACATTTTTGCTTCGCGACACTCCGATGTGCCTGCAGGGTCAACCATACAAGCTCAGCATCTGCTATTTTCTCTCGCTGCAGATGTGTCCTGCAGTGTAGACTGCATGTGTTTTCAGGGCTCCAGGTCTAAGAAGCTCTTCAGAGAGCGTGTTTGAGCACTTATTGTACCCGTTCCACCTCCAGATCGCAAACAGGCCATGGGCAACCCTTAAATACGGTCTACATAGCAGTGCGTTACTTTCTGATGACAGTGACCCGATTGCAAACATCGAAGCACAGAGGGGGTTTAAAATACATCAAGAGATGGTTTCATCTTTAGGCCTACAGCTCAGACACGACCTTGTCCATGTGCCCAGTGTCTTTATCTGTTAATTTCTTTATTTACATCCGATATCTGTCTTCAAATCACAAGTCACTCATTTAAAGCCTTAAGCTGCACACTTACTTTCATTAGTTAGTAAACTTCTTTGTCAAAGTCGTTGTTTCGATATACGTTTGTACCGCCTGTCCTCAAAGTTGAGGTCACGTTGATTTATGAAGACAAACATCCTTTGAACAGCGAATCAAATTTCTCTGACAATGAAGGCGGCTTGTGCGTTTTTCTTAGATATGTTGAAAAGCACATTTGTCACCTGAGTTTGTCCACCTGCTTGACTAAGTTGCCTTTTGTGAATAATAATGGGTGTTTTTCAAGTAACAGGAGCAGAGCTAATTTGCGTAAGGCATTCGTAAAACCGTTCTTAAATCGTGGCGTTGAAATAAATGCGTTGATTTAAGAATGACATGTTCTCTGATGTTTAATGAATGTTTCAGAGCGTTCGCCTCTTTCACAACATATTAATGTTCAGGGAACGACTTTGTATATAAATCATTTTTACACAACATTAGCTTTTTCCAATTTACTGAAGATGTTGGACGAAACATGCCGGCTTCCAAAATTCACAGCTGTGTATAAGCTTTATTTTTTAATTTATTGCATTTTTTTGTTCTTTAACAGAGGAGGTGAAAGTTTGTTTGAGCTGTTTTCCCATCTGTTTTCTGAACTGTGCCTGAGTGTTTATGGGAAAAGCTGTTAACCTGAAGAGTGTATGTTTTCTAAAAGGTGATTGTTGAATATTTAGCAATGTCATTTAATATCAAATGCTAAAAAGTATTTTCCATATTTGAAATAATAAGTGTTTGTTTATTAAGCAAAAGCGACAGAGGAAATAAACGTAGATACATCTTACATGTTACTGCGTGCTTCTAATCATGGTAAATGTTGCTTATTTTTACACTTATAATAAATCTTTGCACAGCTTGATATTGTATTGGGAAAGTCTAACTGATTTCTGACTGTATTAACTTTTGTCTTTCTGTTGATGGTTTAAAGAGTTTATGTAAAGGGATTTGATTTGAGTTTTCCTGTCAGATTCCATGTCTTTATGTGGGAATCTTGACTGGACAAAATAATAATTTTGATGTATTCAGGGCCTTAATAAAAGCGTTTTAAGCATATATAGGGTAAAATATACAGCATTCAGCCATTTATAGTTATTTCTTTAATTAAATTTCTTTTTGACAGGTTAAAAAAAAGTGTATTTGCCTTTGTCACTAACACATGGACAAGTCATAGGATTGGGACAGTATTTGGTAAAGGAAATGTAGTTTGTTTTCCATGCTGCCTGTATTTTTCCATGTTTTTTTATCCCGTAACATGCAAGAAATGTGTGACGTCAGTCGTTACGTCGTCGTGCTGTCTGTCGTTTGAGTCGCAGTTGCTCTATAACAGTGTCAGTAGGGGTAAAATAAACGGGTGCCTTTTGTTTGTAAACCGAAACAATAAAGAATAAAATATGTGAACTTATCTTTCGTGTCTTTTGTTAACAGCTGAAACACAATGTGAATGAACTGTTCCTTAACTATAACTCAGTACTGCCCCCTGCTGTTCAGTGTTTGTCTACTGCAACATTAAACTCAAGATGTAAATAACAACAACAACATACACAGAAATCATTGTTATTAGGAAGAAAAACAATAGGTCCACAAAAAAGGAACATTGTCATTATCTTACAAAATCTTACAATGAGATTAAAAAGTGCTATATTTGTTTTCAGTGTTAAAAAATCTTAACCTGGCTAAAAACATGAACGGTTGTAATTTATGGACATTTGTGGAGTTTTTGGAAAGCTGTTCAGAAACGTTTACAGCTGTGTTGGGGGACACACATAACACTGCACAAAAAATGTTGTAGAATAAATTACAGCTTCTCACTTTTTGTTACTAAACTGCAGAGCGACAAGACATTAAAAATTACAATGCAGATAAACGGTCTGTCAAAGCGTTCAGACTGAAGTCTTCTCACCCGAAGAGTTTCTCTCATCCACACACGCAGAGTCTTTCCTGTAACCAAACGTTAGTTGTATTATGTGAGTAAATATGTTTAAGGTAGGATGGGCAAATTCAGACAGGTTAGCATTAGCAAAGCATAATGTGTGATCTGTCATTTTTTAAAACCAGCAAGCTCTAATCTGATTGGCTGGTTAGATAACAGTCACAAACAAGCACCAGCTGTTCAGAAGTCATAATTTTGCTCCAAACCAGCTTGACCTTGTCTAACAGTCACATGTACATACAAGTAAAGTTTTGAAACGGCTGCCTCACCCGAGAACCCGACAGCTCAGGCCTGCAACACAAGGGCAGTGTTCCCGCGGGCCCTCCTCGTCCCACAGCAACAGATCCGGTAGCTGGTTTGGGTGGTCGTGACACCCCTGGCCTTCCTGTGGCTTGGGGCGGCACACGGGGAAGAGGAGGGCTGGAGATAAAGCGATTAAACAGAACGAAATGAGGAAGGGCGGGGGACACCGAGAGACCACGGAAAACAAAAAATGTGAAGCACAAAAGAAGAATTAGACGGCCTCAGCAAATTCAGAAATGCGTCTGGGCTTGTGTCAAAACCGCAAGGTTGCCAGCAAAATGTTTTCGGTGCATATCTGGGGTTTGATTCATGAATATCTGGCAACGCTAAGAGGACTGCAGAACAAACTGAACTCCGGTTTGTTTCTGGCACAGCGGTGAGAATATTAACAGGAGTCAGATTCCAAGTTCAAGGAAGCAATTTAGTAATTTCTGGGGAAATCTTCTGACTGGAAAGCCCTGCTCTCTGGAAAACTAGCTTGTCTGTAGATGTTTTTCAAATACGTTGGAATTTTATATATTTATATATATATATATATATATGCACATTATTCTACACTTGGTTTTTAAACATACCTGATCTTTCACAGTAATTTGTTATCCCCCATCATTGCTTGTGCACACCTCTGAGGCGTCTCAGTAGTGTGCTTACCTTTGTGAAAGGCACAGCAGTGTTGAGGGCTACAGTCGCTCTGGGACTGACAGATTGTTCCGGACTGTCCTTTGGTCCGATTCTGAGCGCACACACCCCACACACACAGCTGCTCTCCGCAACACTCCTCGTCCTTTCTGCACTCCTACAGATTCAACAACAGGAAATTAACAAGAACAAAAGACATTTTTTCTGTTCTTCTGGACTGCGAGTAATTCTGTTTGCCAAACAAAATTTCAGTGTTTGTGTAAATTATGCAAAATAATTATTCAGCTTATTCTTCAGATTTGTTCATAATTTGTTTTGTAGACTGTTTTAGTCTTTTGGGGTTTTAAAGAAATTCATACCTCATATTTTACAGTACAAAATAATAGTAGTTTTCTAAAGTTTTATTTCAAATCATTTTCCTTGCAGCACATGTTGTGTTAAGTGGTTTTGTTTAAAGACGACTGAAAGATGTATGTAATATATTTTGATTTAATCTTCCTGCAATACACATATAAGGAAATGAAGTGATGAACACACACCATGTTCGCTGTCTGACACGGGACACATTTAGACGTGATGATGTCATACAGACAAAAGCTTCCGTCTCCACAATCCTCATCAATCATGCACTCCTAGACAAACACGGATGAAGCAAAACAGATTAAACCCAGAACCTGTTACTCACATTTTCAAATTCACATTATCAATAAACTCTGCCGGACCGTGTGTTTATATAAGGACTTTATATAATGTCAGGCAGTTGGAACTGGAGTCACTTCAGATTGTTTGCTCTGGCAAATGTAAACAAACTACAGCCCTCTTAACTATAGCAATTGGCTGTGTTTGTTCTGGAATTCAGATCAGGAAATTCCATGTAGTTGTTTCACGACCAAAACAGAAATCCAGTTTGGGAATAGCCCACCTACCAAAAACTGAGAAACACATTTTTGTTTGGAACATCTGTTACAGACAGATGTTTCACTATCACTCTTTCTGTCTTTTGTTTGTGTTTCGTTCGAGACTCAGTGGAAATTATTATCAACTGGTGGAAACTGTGACTTACTCTTAAAGCCTAAGGAAACGAGTGAGAGAAGATGTCAGATGTTTTCTCTGTCTGGAAATAGTTGTGAATTAAAACAGGATAAATGAAAAGAAAAGTCAAAAACTACTTTGCAAACAGGAGTCCATTTTTAATAGCTGTTTGTGTTTGATAATTGGTAGCTGCGACATAATCACTTGCACATTTGCACAGGGCTGGAGATGCAAAAAACAGCTCAGCGCTTTTATACTCTGAGCTGTAACACAAACCGACCACTCAACAGTCAGGATCAAAGACGAACCCTCCCCCTTTATGAGAGCGACAGCGGCTGGAGTCTAGACTCATTTCTGAACCTTTTCCAAATGAGTCACATGTAAAAACTCTTCGTGAGAAACAACTTAATTTGTGCCAGAACAAAAAACAACCTTCGTGAAAAACATCCAGGTCCACGTTTATTCATTCTGACAGCAAACGAATGAGAATTTATATGCAAGATACAAAGCCACAAAAAATAATGTTGATTCCACAAGAAAGGTTTCTGATGTATGTGTTTTGAGAGAATACAGACATGCCGTAATATAAGTCAGTCATATTTCAACGACCACTAAACTCTCCAATTGACTGTTGCCCACGGCAACTGAGTCTCTCTATAGCCATTTTTACGTTCTCTTAAAATAATTTTAACTTAATAGTTGTAAAACCAATACATTTATCTAAAAGACATGTAATAAATACACACACCGTAAGACGTACAACGCTTATCTTTTAGCTAATGTATGCGCTAACATTTGCCACACTGTGAAAAATGATTATGAAACCACTAAACGTTGCCTCATGGTTAAACTACTGCTGGCACAATCTTCTCACCACACGATTCCAACGCACCATTTTCCATTCAGTTTTTCCAGCTGCCTTAACTATTATACGTTTAACGTTTAATACGAGGAGCCAGACGACTCCATGGCCAAAGACTTTTAATGGCTGTCTGAAAGTTTACAACATGTGGAAATGCATAAACACCTTTGTATTTACTCACATATGTGTAACATTTATTTAACGTTATCTTAAAGTCTGTATATGTGTAATTCAACAGTGAGGCTGTAAATTCTCACTGTTTGAGAATTCAGAGTGCATTTTTTTATTAAAAGCATTCAATTTCAGCTGGAAAAAAATGCCGTAATGTGTTTATGCAGCGAGAAGCTTTTAAAGACTCATTTTTCTGTGGGAGACACGTTTTACAAGCCAAAGAAGTTGTAACAGCTTACATTTGAGTAACAGGACTCCTGTTTTGAGTGAGATTCTGACAACAGCAGGATAAAGGAACACAGATAGAAACCATCTGTACCTCAGCAACCTCAGGGCCTCAGCAACCTCATCAGATAGTTTACAAGAGTTTGACGTATCTCCTTAATGACACAAGGCAGCTGAGACTTAAGTGCCACATGAGAACCAGTGAGGTGGAAAATCCATGTTGATCTTAAGAAACAAACTGTTTAACCTCTGGTTACCTTGGTGACAACAGAAACTCATAACACTGCCCTGAGTGACCAATACAGGTTACATGCTGGTTTAAAACCATTAAATATTCTGTGAGTTTAAACAAAAAGTCATATGTAACTGGGATAAGTGGTCTTACCCGATCCACTTCATTCCACCCGTCTGGGCTCTGAATGAGAGTTCTGGAAAACTGAGTTTTTCCAGTCTTGCTGTCTGTTTCCTAAAGAGCAAAACCAGTTGTCAGTGACACAGGGAGAAACGAAATCCCAGTTCTGGAATTACAATTACTTTGATTAACTTTTATATGCTTGAATAACTTTTATAATGTACCACGTGACCTGTGATCTGTTCTTTATTGACTTAACAGACTATATAAATCACGTCATGCACTGAATTGCATTGGATGAATAGCTTTGCCAATGAACACAGGAGATACCTTGTCGATTTTCTCTATCAGCTGGACGGTCCGGTTGCCCACCTTGATCTCTGTCCTGGTTTCATTGTGAAAGTTATCCGGAAAGTTGCGTCCATGTAGCAGGGATTTCGAAGACTCGTCCTCCATCTATTTATCACATTTTATTAATATAACATTAACTTAGCAACACATCTGCTGAGATCTGAATAGAGCTTCCAACGCACATGCGTAAAAAGGCGATGGCGCAGATCTTTAAAGCTTAGAGAGAAGAGTTTTGTCTGGTTTCTCATCCTCGTACCTGGTGCACAGCTTCCTCCAGTTTCTGCTGCGTGTCCTCCATCAGCTTCTCCACCTCTCTGAACATCTCGTTTAAAGTTGTCTGTCCCTGAGCCACATGCGCCTCCAGGGTCTCGCTGATGTCCGCATGTCGCCTGTTGGAGATGCCCACGGCCAAACTCAACGTAAGAGATAACAGCACAAAATTCAGCATCGTTTTGGGCCAGTTACCCCTGTCGGGAGTCGCACACTCTGTCTATCCCTTGGACGTGGTTTATTTGGAAACTTACAGGGAAAAAAAGACCGGAAAGGTTTTTTTGGCTCTCAGTATTGCGTCTGGTGGCTACAATATTAAAGCGACAGCGCACTGATGCAGCAAATACACAGCAAACGTGTGCATGCAAACTTATATAAAAAGTTATGCAAAGTTATAAACACTTTAAAACTTAACTTGCTTCGAATCGTTAAGTGTTAAAACGAATCGTCATTGCTTTCATAAGAAACACAATACAAAACACACACGTTTAATCACTATTTATATGTTGACTTTTGTTTCTAAGACTGAAGTAAAATGAAATTCTTATATTGATGTTTATGTGATGCACAGTTTTCTTGAAACCTTGAACCTGAGATTTTTATTATCAAAATCTGATTTATCTGCTATTAACTTTTATTAACAATACAAGATATTTAAAGATTGCATACGTGTCACAGTTTGCATATAAATGTAGGGCTTGACTTGGTCAGTATCAGTGAGTTTTTAACTGCGCGTGCACGTCCTTTAGCCATCCGGTAGATGGCGTCACAACACAACATCTCATTCACCGGCGTAGGTGCGCGTGCGTGCGCGCGCGCGTTTATACCGTAGTGCTCGTGTCACAAGTCCAACAAGTATTTCATTGTTGTGGGCACGACATAATTCATGCACATCATCGTATTTATAAAGACACAGAGTGCACTTGTAGGATGAAAATGTGGATGAGATGCAAAGAAACAAATGGAGAAATCCTTTGGGAATGAAGCTTTTGGGAATATGGCCAGTCTGCTGTTGGGAGAGAGGACAGGTGCTGCAACACGAGGCGTTTGTTGGGCAGCTGGTAGTAAAACAAGCTGTGTTGGAGAAGCCTTACAAGTGTGTGTGTGTGTGTGTGTGCGTGTGCGTGTGCGTGTGCGTGTGTGTTTGCGTTACATAGAAAGAACAAAAGCAAGACAAACAATGTTGTTTGCGCACTTTCTCATACTGTATTGTGCAGGTTTCATGTCGTACATTATGCTCATACGTCTAGCACAGAAAAAATCACCTTAAAACGTAATAAAAACCTTCTGTTGCATAAACTGGTGGGTTTATAAATCATTGATGTTCGTAAACGCCTATAATGTAATACTTGTATTATACAAATACGACAATTATATTAAAATAAATGTGTTTCGTGTTGTTATTATTTTGTGCATAAAACTCTCCAATGAAACCTTCCCATGAACATCAAAACTTTGCCTGTAGGGAAAAGATAAAGCGACACAAACTCCCAGAGAATGGGACGAACTTTCCTCCGGGCGTCACGCTAAGCGCCGCCTCTAATTATAACGCGCTAAAGGGCGAGCGCGTCGCGAGCGCGTCGCGAGCGTCACCGACATCAACAACTTAAACGGATGGAGTCGCGCTGACAACGAAACTCTTCCCGTAATACCGAGATCAGAGGTCGGGCACGTGTTTGGATACCAGCGCGTTTTGCGCCGGGTCCGTAACGCTGAAGTCACGGTAGCGCCGGAGGAACATGTGAGTTTGTGGACACGTTGTGTTTCAGCGCTGGTCTGAATGTCAGATGATTTAGTCCAGTCGTGTGTTTTTTTTTGCATCAAACAGACAAATAAACGATGTAAAGTTTGTGTTGAATGACTTCGCCGGCTCGATTTCAAGGCTTAATAATGTAAATAATTGACAGCAGCGTTGGAAACGCTCGCCAGCTGTCTGGGTTTCGTTTGCGCTTGAGTTTGGTTATTGCATCCATTGCTTTGCCCCATTGCTGGTCTGTCTGTTTCAGGTTGCAGGTGTCGTGGTGTTGGGAAACAATACAAATTTGTGTTTGTATTGCTTGTTTTCAATTCAGTAATGTTATTTTTTTATATTCTTTAATATGTAGGTTGAAATAGTGATTCTTTCTGCCTGTTGTCCCAAATTACTCATTGCTGGTATGTGTTGCTCACAGGCTGCATAAATCCACAGGCTCAGACTGGTGTAACCTGTGTCTCTGTTAATAAATCTCCATTGCTTTATGTAATGCCTTGGCTAATGATTTAATGATGTTGCTTTTGTAATGAGCACAAGTTTATTCCATAGATGAGTGTTAAATCTTAACTCCATTGTGTCTTTAATTCCAAAATAATGTTTATGACATTACATGGTCTGGTATCTGATCTTTGTCATAGTGTCCCTCTTACATGTTTTTACATGATGACGGTAGATGTTTTTGATCCATTTAGTCCCCATTGTGGATTGTTGTTTTCCAACATCCAACTTTTTTAAAAATATATTGTCACCTCAGTTGTCCAAAATGATTGTTTCACTCCCTCCTGGACTTAATATCTGAGTGTGCAGAAATTCAGCATTGTGTTACATCTGTGGTGTTGGCCTATCAAACGGATTTCTGTTGAATCCACCACAGGCATAAGCAGAGGTTGACACAGAAGTTTAAGACTAAGAGGAACTGAGTCTGTAGGGTAGGGTCTGTAGAGTCTGTAGGGTAGGGTCTGTAGAGTCTGTAGGGTAGGGTCTGTAGAGTCTGTAGGCTCTGTTAGATTCCCCTAACAGGCGACACAAACGCTGGCTGGTCTACTAATAGTTTGCAGTATTTTCTGAGTTGTGAGACACAAGATTGATGTTCAGAGAGAGACAGTGACCCATGGATGGACTTCAGATAGTCTGCAGATGTTTGCTGAAAGTTTATCTGGTGCACTGCAGAGAACTCTCAAAATAACACAAGCGCCCCCCGGACTGCCAGTCCTCTCATGACGTCTGTAGTGTCAGTTTATGAAGGTATTTTGTGTTAGAATGTTCACTTTCTGTCAGTCACATCCTCAGTGGTGAAAATAAACTGGTACACACTTGTAAAACACAGGCTGTGTGTAGCTACATCTGCTTGTTTTTGTTTAAAGGCAGGGTGGGTGTTTTTTCCAGAAATATGTTTTGTTATGAGGGTTGAAAGTCTCTCTCTATCTTGATAGCAATAACTAAGTAAAGTGGTCTGTATAAATGTTTACATTAATATGTATCTGCAGATTTTGTATGAGTGTTGGGTCTGCGTAAAATAATGCTTTTAAAGGCAGCTTATATTTTGCTATGGCTAAAATAAACGGCTGTATATTTATAGAATTGCTTCATGGTTACATTTGATATCTTGAGGTAGGGCTGAAATTAAAAGCGTCGCTTTGCGTGTATTAATAATTTATGCTAATTAATTTTAGATGTACAGTGTTGGCTGGTGTTGGTAGTTTTCTGCAAATCCAGTATTCTGCTCTAGACTAAAATTGACCTAAATCCAATTTATCCTAACAAATACATCAGACTTCCTGTTTTAACACAAACTGTCTTCTGGTGAAACCGTTTGGGTGCATTTCCTGACGTTAAGGATCGCATTCGATCTGCATGTCTGTGCCGGCGTCACGGTGGTTTGAATTCTCGAACTTCCCTTTGCATAATTTCTTTGTATTTCCTCCAACCATTTCCCAGCGGATCAGAGAACGTTGGAGCGGAAGCAGAAAGTTGTGTTGGCACTGTATCATCACGGCTGTATCATCAACAAAACAGAATCAGTTGAAGATGCTGCCAAAAATCTGATGTCTGCAGGATATCTGTTAGAACTTCAGAGAACCTCAAAAAAGCTTCAATATATAGTTTTAGAAGGAAACGATTTTCTCCTCAAACAGACAGGAAGTTGTAATTTTAATTAGTGAGGTGAACTGTGACTGTAATGTTTAGCTAGAGGGATTTTGTTAGCCTGATGTCAAGGTTTTGAACCTCACTGTGCGGTTCTGTACCGCTATAGAACCGCATCATGGCAGAATATGAAACTGGAGACCTGTCTATTCTGAGCAACGGCTGCAGCAGGAACACACGCGCTGAGACAAGCTGTGACGCTCCACAAGCTGCGTTTGTGTTTGATGCAGCGGTTTCAGTCAGTTTTATTTCTGTTGGGCTTTTGCAGTGTTTTATTGTTGCAAATGCAAAAAAAAATGCATAAGCAGAAAGGCAAAAGAGACGCAAGAAAATAAACTACAGAAAATACTTTAAATTGTAAAAAACAGTGAAACACAAAGAAATAAACTTTGCAGAAAAAAAACATTTGGCAGAAAAACAGAAAGCAACGTTTTCTGATGGTTTTGCATGAAAGTCTCTTGTCTTTTGCTGCTGCATATTTTAGTCTGTTTTCTTATCCTTCAGAAGATTTCTCTGGAAACAACCGGAATGCTTACAGCTGGATGTTTTGTCTCTTTTGGGAATCTGGTGGAATTGTAGATCAGAGATTGACTGGACGGTTTTCTAGTTACACTTGGGTGTTGCCTGGTTGAGTGTCACTAGACCAGATCTCTGAAGACGTTCCTCTTAAGAAGTCATTAAGGGTTTGACCCACATCGTTGGGCTCTGTGTGCGATAAGTTGTGGCGGTTGGAGGTTTTTGGATTCCATCACGCCATTCCCAAAATAACGGAATGCACATTCCATTTTCTTTTTAAGTCCTTTTCAGGATATGGCACCAAAAATATGTTTTTTAGTCATGCATATCCGAGAAAGGGCTGAAGCCTCGCACTAATTTTAATTCAGAATGGCTGCTTTGAATAGTTCTCCACCACAGAGCGGCAAAAGTGCACAAACAGGAAGGACTTGGACCTCGTACAATATCAGATATCCAGCCTCTGGAACTATGTGTAGAAAAAGTCCCTCATAACACTTTTCATGAACTTGTACTAAAATGTCTGAGATGCATTTCCAAAATGATTTGCCTTAATTTGAAGTTTATGCTTTTAAACAACAGTAGTGCCATAGAGTGCTAAAACACCTTTTTACATTTCTGCATTTGGCTGATGCATTTGCAATTTTATCAGTACTGGTGTTCCCTGGGAATTGAACCCACAAACTTTGCACTGCAAGCGAGATGCTCTGCTAGTTGAGCTTTAGGAACATAATGTGCTTAGATGTTCCTGGCAAAGTGTTCAAAAATTTCTTCAAGCATTTTTCTCTTTCATTTATCCTCTTTTTGTACAGAAGGCCGGATCAAATATTCCAAACGGATTTTTAATCATCTGTTGCATTTTTGTTTGTTCAGGTTTTATGTTTGGATACCAGGAACATTCCCAAATCTGTTGCATGTGTCCAAAATGGACAAACGTTAGCTGTAACATCAACTCTTGATTTTGTCTTCAAACTGTCCTCAGTATCTCTTTACACTTGATCAAATGAACCAGATATCGCTCTTACTAGTTATAGGTCAGCTGGCTAACAATGACCAACGTCAGCGCAACCAATGTAATCTAACTCTCCTAGACAGCAGCACTCATGAGCTCAGGGTTCTCCGGTTACTTTTGTTTGTTCTCTTTTACCTTCAGGCAGTAAGTTACTAATCCATAATGACTCGATGTACTGTACTTCCCCTGCACACTTCTGAGACGACTTGCTTCTATATTCCTAATCTACTAGAAAGGGTACCACTTTGGAAAAGTTTCTGAGACCCTGTAGGGGTCACATGGTTAATCTGAAGGGTGGTGGAATGCAGGTCTTGGAATTTGTGTTTAAAGTGCTGCGGGTTCTGCCGGGCCCGTTGGGACGCGATTTAAAGCCTTTGATGGTTGCGCCCTCAAAGCACATGCAGAAAGATCCAACTGGACCTTGTGGTTGTAGATGGAGGAGTCGCAGAAACAAGCTGTCAGAATCAATTTCTCACATGTCTCGTCTAACAGAAGGTTTTGCTTTTGGGAATCGGGGTGACGGTAGCATGTTAGCATGAGTTATTTGTAATGATAGACAGGATGGTCAGATGTACATTATCTTGTTGAGGAACGTTTTGAAGGCAACGCTTGAATTTCTCTTGTCAGTGCAAACTAGTCCTATTGTACTGAACTGTTTGATACAGGCAATGTAGGAATATTTATAACTGTACATAGTTCCCTTATTACTGAACATGTACTGTCAGAATCTGTCAGAGTACAGCGATGGTGGTTTTCCAAGTAAGTCTTAATTTAAGAACAGACCTCGCAGCCATTCTCAGTACGTGGTTAAATTTAGCAGCAGGAACTTTCTCAGGCCTGCACAGACCAGTGACATGTTCAGATGTGGTCCTCAGAGAATTCAAGGGACTCCAGTC
>JBAJNP010008046.1:0-21114 GCA_036877545.1 Yasuhikotakia modesta | reverse complement strand
CACACACACACGTTGTAAGACAACATCTACTGAAAGTTAACATCTCCACAACCCTAACTCTTTTTCGCACTTGTGCACACATGCATTTAAATAGATACAAACTATAATATGATTACTTTCGCTACAGGGAAGGATGCATTATGTGGAACTGAAAATGAAGCGCCTCTAAGATGAAACTGATAAACTCCTATAATTATTCCACTCCTCTGCCTGTCATCCTATGCCAACCTACAGCTCAGTCACATGCTATGGGGCATCCACCATAGAGAGTGTTTACACGCACCACAATACACTAATATCCATCAAAAGTCAGCTCAACAAACACAATACAAAACACAGTTACATGAGATTCAGATCAGTAGCAAAGTACCATCACAAAATCACTGTGTTTTATGCAGGGCTGGACTCAGGGGGACTGAGTCTAGAAAGGGAATTTCAAGGGACAGAGTTCCAGTTTAAAATGTAGAGGACTTTTATTCACGTAACAGCCTCCAAACGCTATGCAAATTTCATACATAAATATAGTGGGACTTTCAGCATCTGTGGTTTAAAAATATAAAATATGTCCACAACTAGATTCCCCCAGTGAATCTCGGCCATTTCTACCACTCGTTTTATGTCATAAATAGCATGTAAAATACATTCCCCAACACTGCCTACAGATCTACAAACTGCACCCTAATAGCCAACAGGAAGTGATGAGATTAATGGTGTCTGGGATTGGCAATAGCTACGACATTAATAACTAGAATCATTGATACTGTGTTAATACCAAACATAAGAATATTGTAAATATTTCAGCACCAGTATCTGAAACACTTCAACACAATACATCCATTTTACATTTTACGTCAGGAGTCACAATGGTTACAAACTCACTCTCTCTCTCTGCCTCCCTAAAAACAAATTTTAAAGTGAGAAAATGAATTCTTCAGGCCATGTAGGATCAAATCTGACAGCTGTAGATGAGAAAACAAAAATAATTTTCTCAGCGTTGCTCAAATAAACCAGCAAACAGCTACAACTACAGACGCCGCCTGATTCTAAAAATAAACGTGAGCCGCTTGGCAGCGTTTTCACACGCCAGTCAGGTCATTTTTATCCTGATCTATTTTCAGAGTTTTGAGGCTTTTTTTTGTTAAATCAACAGTTATGGCACAGGTACCAGATTAATTACTGCAGGAGTGCCTTTAACATCTGCTTGAGTGTCAGATCTAGTGGGGCGAGAGAGTTCTCCGGCCTCGACGGAGGTGCAAAGGGTGGGAGTTAAAATAAGAACAGTGGCGTCTGGGAAGGCGGGAGCCCCAAAGACACATCGAAAGATGAGCACTCCGTTTCCTTAGAAACACCGCCACACCATGGAAGTTCAGTGTGTGTGTTTGTGTGTGTGTGTTGATGGAGCGTGTGATGGTATGGGTGGGATGTTAGTGGGCTGTAAACACCGCAGGAGGCTGTTGTGTCTCTGTGAATGCGTGTAAGATGCGACTAATTGCATTGTTGTAAGTACTGTCAAAAAATGGACTACATTACTAATACTGAGTTTTTAAAGAAGATTAAAAATACAGTATACAGTGCTTTGGTCTCTGTGTGTGGGGGTTTTTGCAAACTGTAGGAAAAGATACAAAAAATAATAAACAAAGTTCTCTTCAACCGTCTGTGCAACTATTCTAAAAAAGAATCAAGATTATTGTGACTGTGGCTACTGAGATTAACTAATTGTGAAAAGCTTATTTTTATGGCTATCAGCAGTGACAACTGGTGGAGATTTTAAATCATCAGATAAATAGATGCACATCTCAAAAACAAAAAAATACCTGACACTCAGACGCAGCACATGTAGTAATTTGCAATTCCTTTGAATTATTTGCAAGCAAACTGACAACAAAAGTAGAATTCTCCCATTATAATCAACACAGCGCAGTTGTGAGATTTATCATCTGCTGCAAAATGCTTCAATTACAACAACAATATCAGTGCAAATCTCTGCATACTGTAAATCTCTGCTTAACTGCACAACGCTTAACTGCACATCTCAAACAGACGCATGAAACCTGACCAATCAAAAACCACAAAAATGTATGTAAATTCTATATTATACAATATGCCATTGTGCAGCTCCAAAACAACATCTAACTTCACTAACAACATACAGTACTTCACTAATGATCGAAGCGCAAATGTGTCAACACATTAATGTGTCTGTATTGAACCCCATTGCTTCTCCCTAAAGGTACGCGGCTCCTCTACAGGGTGGGTGGGCGGGGGCGTGAGCTGTGGCCTTGCGCTCCGTCGGTCAGTGCCGCTGGTTGCGAGTGCCGCATCGAGAACTGCAGGTAGCTAAAGGAGAGAAGAGGAGGGAAGCGTAGGCTTCATGCTTTATGTTTTCAGTAATTAAAACAGCATTAGGCTATTTATTTTCTCTCCCCGTGCGTAGCTGATTGGGCATGAGGGAAATGCGGGACTCGCAAAGCCGGGAAAAGAGCACAATTACACGCCATCAGCAGACAACATTAACTCACTAATAGGAACACGGCAATAAAAGTTTATTATTATGGTGTAGTGATGATTGCCTGGTTTAAGCTAACATTTATAATACTTAGCGATGATTAGGAGGCGAGGACGGGTGAGGGGGGAAGGGTCACCGAAAATAATGGAAGACGGAGCCGGAACCTTCTCCTCAGATTCTTCCCTCAAAGCATTTGAGCGGAAGAGTGAGGGATATGGCATGCTGAGGGTCTTTTCCTGAGAGAATAGCACTCATTAGCCAGGTTTCCAAACCTCCATTATCTTCTCCTTTCGCTAATGTTCTGTACCACGTACTCAAGATGGCTCACCTCCACACAGACCCCACGCTATTGGCTGTCACCGTAATGAGCGAGAGATGCGGTTGGACCTGAGTAAGTGTGTTTAAAATGAGTTTGCCCATCAACTGCCCTTTCCCCCCCCCCGAGAGGTTACAAAAAGATGCATAACGCCTATGGAGATGTTGATCTTCTTATGGAGGAACTTATATAACCCCATCAACTACAGCTACACGAAAACACTGCTGGGTCTAGGCAAATATTACCCAGAACCCCCTGCAACAACAAGCGATTAATGAATGCAAAGTGCCTTTTGCTTGAGGAAACCAAAACACAATGATGAGAAAAGCATGAGGTTCAGAAGGAGAGATTGAAGAATGAGAAATAGAAGTTAGCAGGCTAAAAACTCACAGAGAATGAGGTGAGCATTGGTCTGCCCCGGGCTAATGGAATAGATTGGAGGGCGCACTGCGTTCCCTTCCAGAACTTAGTGAGTTTACTCACAGCTGTCCTCCATGGCAGCATTCTAACTGTAATGGAATCTGAAAGTGATTAATTTGAAGTGCACTACATAAGCTACAGCACTTCATGCAAACAGCACTTCATAAGCAAACCACACAAGACTTACAATTGATTCAACAGTTTTCATCTAACAGGAAATGTTTTTGTTACTTGATAGAAATCTTATGGAAACAATCTAACTGAAATAGCTGGGTTGACATTAGCATACTGCTATGTTAACAGTGCAGTATTCTAACAGACTAATATACATAAAGCAGCGCAGAACCTCTGGATAAAATAGTAGTTGTCAAAATAATATTTAAAAACAGAAAAAACGGTTTTAAATATAAAATACTTTGCATTATTGAAAAAATAAATGTGTAAATAAATCATATAAATTATGGAAATAATCATAAATGATTATAATACAAACCCTATACTAACCCTAAAATATACAATGCATGTGATGCTGCCTCACAATTGGGCCAAAACGGGGCATCTTAGAAAGCAGCATAACTATGCTGGCTGCCTTTTGGCTTGTGTCAGAAGCGTGCCTATAATAACTTAATATGCTGCCTATGTAGGCAGTTCATCAGGTATTGGAATGGAGCATTCCAACAAAAGAGAGCAAAAAAAGAAGACGAAAGAGAGAAGATGGTATTTGCTGCTTTGCTATTCTCTTCACGTTGGGGGGATAAATTATTCAGAGCCCGGAGAGACTCTGGCCTCATCGTGTAATGAGAAGGACACGCATTGATACCAAATATTGCTGTTGGGAAACTATCGATTGGAGAGCTATTTGTCCAGAGTTTGGTCTGGAAATGAAAGCTGTCAGCGGCTTTTAATATGACTGACACTTACGCAGAAGTTCCTTCTCCCCCTCCCCATCCATCTCTTCATTCCCTTATGTCCCTTCAGTATAAAGGGGATTTACTTGTTGGGGAATTGGGGGGGCGGTGTGTGACACAAGGGGGAGAGAAACAATTGTGCACTGTACCCAATTTACCCTCTGACCTCTAACCCCACATTTCAAGGTCACCGAAAGTCAAAACATGCCTGTCTTGTTCCCAACACCGACATCTACTGCAAAACAGCTCAGGGTTCATTAACGTAGCAACAGTTTTGTGTATAAAAATAAGGCAAGAGTATCAAGTAGCTTTCATGCTCAACTTCCCCCCCGTCCTTGGGTGAACGCTGGCGTACAACTGCTCTGTAAGATCTGGCCCATGGGAGGCGAGGATGCTTGCTTTGGCCTGGACCTGAGAAGTTCTGGCTTTCCTATGGGGTGGAGGGTGCACAGAGGAGGGCTGTGGTTCCTCCAAGGTGGTCCAGTGTCCCTGACGGGTTTCAAATGGAAAATATGAAGCTCACATGAATATCTCAGTCTTCATGTTAAGCTATTCTGTCTGGAACATATGAGAATCTAAAAAAGATTAAACTACACTGCCAAATATGTTCTTCAACACTTTCAAATAGTTGCATACATTCTGCAAAGTGACTTAAAAGTAGGGTAGGCAGTTTCAGAGAATCTTGCCCTATCATCTACAACACATGAACGCATACATGGTTTGACAGACGGTCGATGCAATGCAATGATTGGATGAACATTTTATGGTCCTGCGACTTGCATATAATCTATAAATATATTTAAAGCACTTTACTTAGTGACTGCCATCAGAATATAAAAAGACTTAACTATCTTAACCAGAAATGCTTCTGGAAAAAAACTGCCTACCCTCCCCTGATGTTAAGTTGATGCTGGAACTTGTGGCCAATGGCTTAAGAGAACAAAGGGCAGTAATAACCTTCCACTCACAGACCTTCAATTACATAATTACTCTGTGGCAAAGATACATTGTTACAATTAGAGTCTCAGAAAAGAGAGAGAGAGAGGGAGAGAGAGAGAAATATCCTTGATTTTATGCCAAGATAACTTTTCCAGATAACTTCAGGCTTAACACGCTTAAATTAGGTCAGTGACTTTGTCATAAGCCTGGCTATGTGAGACTATCAGCACAAAGTCAGGTTCACTTTGCAGTTATTCTAACCAAGAAATAATTTACTTGTAAATCTATTCAAAGGTGCTGATTATTTCACAGACATATTTCAGAAAAACAGCAGACACACAATCTCAGGCAGAGACTACAACAGTCTGAAAACAAATATGTTTGTCTAAAACATGAATATTTTTCATATTTACATCATGAAGACAACTTGGAGTTTAAAATAAAGCTGATCAACTTGTTTAGCATAAACAGGCAGAAAACCTATGAGCTGTACGCACAGACAGAAACCTTTAAAAGAGGCCAACGTTTCATTATGAATGTGTGTCTTACTGACAATATATAAGTGTGTGTCATTCCTGTGTGTGTGTTGTAAGTGGGGAAATCTAGGCACTTTTAAACCCTGACCTCCTTGGGGACTGCTCAGCTGGTGAAGGGGTGGGGAGTGTTGGGGGGGTTGGCACAGGGGTCCGCCACTCTAAGAAGTCAAATTACCTCTGAGCCCGGCTCATCATCTCCACACACACCCACACGCCGCACACTCATTAATGGCATACTCACCAGCATATTAGCACAGACAGGACTCACAAATACACACAAACACCCACCATCAAAGTAACACTCATGCTGCAAGACACGGACATAAACTCTCCAAACAACGCTTCACGCTTCACTGCACACAGACACACAACATGCAAACACACAAAAGGACATGCACGACTATCTTCAAATAAACGTAACACATTCTTTTACACACACACACAAACACACACACAGGGGCATTCTTGCGGGTCTCTAATGAAGCCCCAGTTGTGACGGCATGGAGGCGTCTAAGGCTCCGGCGGGATAATTACGCCGCTCCCTCGCAGCTGAGTTTGGCAGATGTAGGGGAGGGGTGCGAGCGGCACAGAGCTCGGAATAACGAGCGCGGGGGAGCGGAGGTGGGATTCGGCATGGACCCCGCCATCCGCCATTAGCAGCTTGGCACCGTCACAAATGAGTGTTTTTCACCAGAGCATCGGGAAGGGCTGTGAAATTCCAACAAATTCTATGCCTGCACTCTGTCGCAACACCCAGAGACGGCAGGTGAAAGAGAGGGAGAGAGGAAAACACAAACAAAAACAGGGTGGAAACCTGGGAAGATGGAGGGAGGGGGGCTTCACGCCACCATGACCGGATTTGTCACCTCTCTCGGCTCAGGGAGCGCAGAGCGCGGCACCATGGGAAATTACCAAATCAGAATGCATTGATTTTCTTCAGGGAGACGGCAAAAACATTCCTGAAAACTGACATGGTTGAGAATTAAGGAGGAGATTGTATTAGACCTTTGTATTATTGAGAGCAGAGAGTGGTAGACTTTTGTTTTGTGAGGGTGCGGAGTAAAGCGCTCTATTGTACACCTCTGGTAAACAGGGACCACACATGTGACAGGCCAACATTACATCTCTCTCTCTTATATCTCTTCAACTTCCATTTGTCTCTCTTTGTCCTCTTGTACTGTAATTACCATAGTGTCACCAAGGTAGGGCTGTGTGTTTCACTCTAAAGAATAACTTAAAGTAATTGCATAACTGTGTGTGTGTGTGTGTGTGTGTGTGTGTATGTGTGACACAGGGTTTCTAACTATCATAAGTGTGAAAATATTAACAGCAGTGGATGAAAAACAACCCCTAAACAACATGTCTTCTGCCAGATTCACAGCTCTTTTCACCAGTCTTGGTCATTTGACTCCCCCACTAACGGGGGTCCTGACTTTTTAAGACCACGTCACAGGAAACCAAAGAGCCGTGTTTGCTGCTTTGACTGCGACCTTGCTCTGTACCTGATGATACATGCCATCCTCTACATCTGTAGTGTTTAACACTCACTTATCTGTGGCTGCCTCATGCTTTTCCTTAAAGAACACCTGCTTTCATTTCACAGATGTTTTCACACCAATTCTGTTCCAAAACATAGTGAGCTGTCTTGCTGCCTACAGCCTGCATAGTGACCGATTTTTAAATAGTGCTCCACACAAGAAATTTGGCTTGTTTAACTGACTGTAATACAGTTTGGCATTAGCAGGATGCAAGGTGACAATACTCTGAAGATAACAATACATAAACATTAAAAATACATAAAATACATAAACAGAAATATTGGGTCTATAAATATCTAATCTATATATAGAAATAGAAATGTTAAGTCGGAAATGATTATTCAGTTAAAGCTGCAATCCATAACTTTTGCCTGTCCACCGCCACCTCTGTTTAAAACATAAAATTGCAGGATACTTAACATAAATGACAAGTTGAAATGTTACATTTAAATTTTAACTTTTAATTTTAACATGTACTTATTTAATAATGCAATATGTTCACTTTAAACCATTGAAAGTTGTGGGTTGCAGCTTTATTTTTTTTTATTTATAATTATTGTCTCACCTCATCTGCCTCTGAATTTATATACTAGATGCATCTCAGTATGCCCAGCATCTGGGTCAGAAGCCCACCAAAGATGCCCTAAAATGCTGCCTACAGAGAAAGCTCACAAAAGTTTTGGAACAGAGACATAATAGTAATCTTAGTCATAGTCAAATCATAGTACCATGGAAACAGGATGCCAGAAGTTCCCATATGCTGCACTATTTCTGTTCGATTTTGAAAATGTGCAACTGTGCATGCTTTTCAGTTAATGTTACCCACAATCCCTTGCGGTACATAAAGAGAGACATTACGACAATTTACTTTCCACTTTGTGAGCCTAAAACAAGTTCAAAAGAATGTGTGACTGAAATCAGTTTCAATAAATATATTAAATGTGATTAAACAGATGTGAATTTACTTTTTGTATCAATACATCTTACTCCAAACTCTGAAGTGAAGACGTACACAAATAAATAAGTATTTTTAGCGCATACTCCCAATACAGCTTGTGTCATTCGTCTATTTGTTTAAACTGTTCTCTGTCCATCTTTCTATCTAAATGATCAATTTCAAGGTGACCCTGGCTGAATTACAGTGAGTGTTTTGTGTAAGCGGGCGGCCGGGCGAGCAGGCGGCTGCAGCCTGGACCCAGTAATTAACACCAGCGCCTAATGAAGTCCAGCTGCTCACCGTGCAGACTGAGAGGCTGCCAAAAACCAGGAGAGCCCCTGTCAGCCTGCCTCATCCTCACTCACTTCCGAAGGTCAACCTCCCTCATCAGCGCCCGGTCAGATCATCTCTCTCACCCTCCCTCGGTTTCCATTCCTCCCACCTCATCTTTGCAACGAGAAGGAAGGAAAAGCACTAATCATACATTCCTCCTATCATCTCATCCCTCATTCCGTGCCAAATATCTCCAAATATTCCCTCTGCCTGGACCTTCTCCATCCTACTCAACCGTTGCCTCCTATCTCCACGACACCCGCTAATCTTCCCTCTTCTTTCCCTCTAATTCCTTTTATCACCCCATCAGTTTGCTGCTTGAAATTGTTCGACAAGTTCAAGGAGAAATGTTTCGATATTTGGGGAACGTTGACTAGCCAATGAGGGCACAGTGTGATAAAGCTGAGCCAATCACATGGCTCCTTACCCTTCCCAAACCTCTGGGGCAGAAACGAGGCAGTGATTAGATTGTCTAAAGACACAGAAAAGAATGTTATCACAAAATATCACAATGTACCTTCTGTGCATAATTATTAGGCGTATCTGGAGCTCTTTTGAAAGGAACATCTGACACTCACTGATGTATGTGACTGTAATGTGACTGCACAGTGAAAAGTAATTAACATTTACATGTACAAAAACAATTACAGTGATGTTTACCTGTGCAAAATTCAGGGTGTCGTGTTTTCCAGGTTGTTGCTATGGTTACATGCTAAACATTTTTCTAAAAGGGGTTGCTAGGTAGTTAGCACAAAAAAAGCATTTTCTGTTTTTATCCACATATGGCACAATTTTCTATCATCCATTTCATCATCAACCAGAATGTCCATACACACCTCCCTGTAACAAAACATACTTACAATTTAACTTCTCTGACAAAGAAATAGTACAGATTTCATTAGACAACACTAATTAATAAAACAGACACTCTAAACCCCACATTACTCACAGCAAAAATCACATCAACCTGCCTCTGAAAGATATGGCAGTGTATGTTTTCCTAAAACTAACAGGATTGGTCTCTAAGTTCTATTTTGTTCCCACTTCCTCATTTTTAACTACCAGTCACACCCTAGAATTCCCATCTGGATTCACCCTTCCAGCTCTCCTTCTCTTCTCCCACTCCGACTCCTAATCCGGATCAAAGCCAGGGTTCCTGTCAAACAGGCACCTCTCACCGTTCCCCTGAGAGCAGCCTTTGAAGACACTGGCCCCAGGTGGCCCCTTCTCCCACGCATGCGCACACACACTCTGAGGGGCCTCCACCTTGTCTCTCTGGGACCTCTCACCCCCACCCTTCAATTGAGAGTGAGCCTTCCCCTGATTCCTGCATGTCTCACTGAGAACTCTGATGAGACGTGACATCAGCTTACTCCTTCCTTCCTTCCTTCCTTCCTCCCACACACACACACACACACACACACACCTGACGGGTAGAATCACAGATCACACCAGACAGCACATGTTAATTATCAGTCAGTTTTTAGGAGAGCTTTATTTGCAGCATTTACCTGGCAGAACACAGAGATAAAACTGAGGCGTTCACCTAAGCAGCTCGCATTGCTGTTCTGTCCTCAACAACACAACCCAGAGGTCAAGCATGCACTCATGTTTTCACAACTTCTTTTCCCTCATCTCCTCCTCTACTAAATCTCCTCGACTGCGTGTGGCTCCCACGGTACACCTCAAATTATCTTTATTAAAGGAATAAGTCACCCCAAAATGAAATAAGGCACTTTTGAGTGACCTGTTCCTTTAAGGTGAAGCATTTTTGTCAATGTTAAAATACTTTTCCTCAAAAACCGTAAACACTGTGGCACTATCAATAAATGCTAATCTTTTATGCATATACCAGACTTAACAACCTTTACTCAACCAATTAAATTTGTTAGGGGCGGGGCTATCCATTTGCCTGACCAATGAACAGATTTGGAAGTGTTCCCCAAACCTGTCTGACAAAAGTTATTGTTTTCCCAGGTTTGTTCCATAATGCTAGTCGCTACTTTACCACACATCCGATGCGTAAAATCACATGGACGGAAGTCCTCTCTGCCAGCAACGACAGATGCCACTGTCACTCGAGAAAATAAATTCGGAATACTTAACGAATTAAGTGAGGAGCAAATTACGGATGGCCCCCGTTCATTATGCACAGATAGGCAGGCAGCTTGTTTGTCTTTTTAACAATTACCACATGGAGAAGGGAGGGTTTGGAGGGCGACAGGCCCCTGATATCGGTGTTCCCTCCCCCCCACGGCAGCTGGCTGAGACACACCTGGATGGATCTGGGACAGTGGAGAGGAGATGAGGGGAATCAGGGCAGCTGCAGCTCTGCTATACCTGCCTGGGAAACACGTGAACACACCCAGCTAACAAGGAATGTTCTCAGAACATTGGCTAACGTTTCCTGCTCTCAAGTTTTCAAAAATGTTCTTGCAATAATGTTAGTAGAACTTTAACGTTATACATCATATTTTTATGTTATTGTAACATTTGGAAAAATGTTACAGAACTATAAATATCTGTTAGAATAACTGTTAAAATAACCAAACAATAATGTTAATGCATCTAAAAACATTCCTAGAACTGTAAGGTTTGTGCTACAGAAACTTTTTTACAACCCAAAATTGTTAGTGTGGGTACCGACATTCCATAACAACCGCATCACATCCTGTTTTAACAGTCAGGCTGCGACAGTGTGAACTCCTGTTCCTGACACAGGTAAAAATAAAGTTTTTCTCACAAATTAAATTCAAACGCACCTGCAACCGTACACCCACCCCCCCTCCCACCCATGTGGTCTCTGCGCGACGGTCACAAGTGTACCTCATTTTCCATTCTGTTCCCACACCTTTTGGAGGAGACTTCCCTTGAGCAGTTCTCTTATAGATCTCCAAACAGCTTGTAATTACCTTTAATAAACAGCATAAGAAGCAAATCAAGCGCAAACGTGGCAAAATGAGCTCTCGGGGGGATCAGACATCACTCAGCCTTGCAAACAAACATTTCGGCAAAACATTGCTGCCTCTCTCCCTTTTCAACATGACATTCTCTGTGGGGGCTATTCGAAGGTGGGGTAGAAAACAATTATATAAAGAGAGAGAGTGAGTTAGCCATGGAGTGAGCTAGTCTGTGTCCAAAACCTAAAAAACAGACGACATCGGGGAACCTTTTAATTAGTTTTACATCCTTTAATTAGTAACATCCTTTACACTGAGATTTAAAGAGCTGTTATATCACACAAAAATATAAACAAAGCCATATTTAAATGGAGTCATAAGAATTGTATTTTATTTATCTGATCTTTGTTCTGAAATCTTTACTCAACAGTGTGAGAATTACAAACTTCTAAACAGCCATCAGTACAGCCTGGTATCACATGCAGAATTGTATAAGTTAAACCATTACACGTGTTGACCAAAGCCTGGATGGGTCAGCCTTTGAAATCATGCCCAAAAGTTGATCCTTAACTCTCCAATCCTCCCTGTTCTATATACCAGCCCCACCTCCCCAAACGTTGCCCGGCCCCTCTGAGGTTCCGCCTGGGCTGCTCCAGGTGGTCTATGATGTGCATGAGGGGCTGTCATCTGTTGCCATGCTCACGTACACACACCACATGGGCTGCGGCAGAGAGCGCCACACCATTAACAAGCCATAAAACCAACCCAATCCTTTTAAAACATCAGAACACTGAGGAATAGCTGCTCTCAACAAAGCCACTCAACCTAACACCGGCTCTGTGCACACAATAGAGACATCAGGGCTGGATAACAGGGAGTGACACATGCAATGTGAAGGCATGGTGATTTCTTTTGCTCTTGTGACTACAGAATGGATAGGGCTATTCACTACAACACATACATGCTTGGTTTTCAATTTTTTTTAGGGACACTGCATAGAATTAATGGTTTTTATACTGTATATGTTATCCTCCACATTAACGCTTATCCTACCTCTCACAAAAAAACTTTTGCTATTTAAAAAAAAATATTCTGATCTTATGGGAAACCTAACAATAAAAAAAAACAATAGGAAAACCTAAACCTAAAATTTACTGGTATTACTTTACTTGTGGGGACATGCAGTCCCCATAACATAGTAAATTCCAGGACACACACTGAGACAGACACACACACAGACAATCAGTCACACACAGACAGACAGGCGCACACACAGACAGACAGGCGCGCACACACAGATAGACAGGCACAAAGAGACAGGCACACACACGCAGATAGTTCACGTACAGTCACTCAGTGAAGTGAACCGTCATCCACATTATCTAAATCCATTGACTCTTAAAGCTTCTTGCGTACTGCCTCATTAAGCCTGCGCTGACACAGAGAGACCGCACCAGTCTTCTGTGTGTGTGTGTGTGTGTCTCTCTCTCTATAATACAGACATAGGCATTGCCTATAGCAAAAAACAAAAAAGGTTCTACTGCTCACCGACATCACTTCCTGTCGGACAATACGCTACAAAGCAGAACCATTCATGTGGTTACTATGTCAACACAGTTATAACAAGAAATCCCACAATGCTTTGCTCACTACATCTTTGATAACTTATAGATATAACTATACAATGACTAGAAATGTGATGCGACACTACAAAGATTTTAGGAACACAGAAGCGCACCCAGTGCTAGAACAAAAACATCATTATGACATCACACAGAACACCCTGGGGTTGTTGCCTTGACAACACACGTGCGTCTCGTGCTCCAGGCATCAAAATCATTGGGATGAGTAACTCAGAATCAAGGGTGACATTAGTGACAGTCTCTGGAGAGCGCCTGCATTGAGGTGTACAGGTGTATGCGTGTGCATGCCTCTGGCCCAACCCCATGCATAAATAACCACTATGGTAATGTGTGCGCATGTAAGTGTGTGTGTATACGTGTAAATGGGTTATGGAAATCCAATGGCATGATATATCTCTGGGTTTTCTGCCACATGTGGTATCTATCTCTTTCTTTAAAGAAAGCAAACATTTTTCTGATCTTTTAAAGTTTAAAATTGAACAATAACAATAACGCAAAAGTTTAAAAACACAATAACACAAAGTTTCAGAACTAAAAGTTTTCTTACCAGACAAAAAAAAGATCTATTCAATATAAGCTGCTAAAATGGCTCACAGTAAAATCACTAGAACTCTGACACCAAATACACAAAGTAAACATACATTATTTTGCAGCTTGACCCTCTAAACTTTGAAGCTAAACTTACAAGGCCCATATCAAAACGCAACTACAGTGAGTTTAAAAGCACAACCTAGTGTTCACATCAAACACCTAAATGCACAGCAGCAAAAATAAACGCTCTATTTATATGTAAGGGTCAGACAGAGGGTGAAAAAATGATCATGATAAATGAATTGATAAAAATGCAAAATGTATGACATGACCCCTTGAAGTGACCAATCATGCACTGATCTCCACTATAGCCCCGCCCCCTCTGCTCAAGCAATGAGAGATGTATGTGCGCTTGAGGAGGGTCATTCATTCAGGTTATCTAGCTAAGAATTGAGAGAGATAAGGGGGGACAAACCTTGCAGCTGGGCGGGCTCTCCTACAGGCCGTCCGATAGGCAGGGAGGGTGGAAAGAGAAGGCAGGGTGATAGTTAGTTAGCAGCTTTATGACGACATGAGTGTTAGATGGTGGAGGGGGGGAGGGGTGTCACACATGGGGGTAATGAATCACTCATGGTGACCGGATGAAGAGAAACTGGGCTGCCATTGTTTTGTATGACTAAAACTCCTGTGCTGTCCAAATACATATATAAGCACATATGTGATTATTGTTAAACCCAAAAATGAAAAGTCTGTCATTTACTCACCCTTATTTCGCTCCACATGCATGAGATTGTCTTTCTTCCATAAAACACAATAAGAAAAGTTTACCTGAAGACCTGGCTGCACTAGGGTTGCTATAATGCTTTAAAATATCACTCAATAGAAAACCTTTGTGTGAGGAACACAATGTTTAAACAAGACTCATTGGGCCAGTTTTCACATCTACATGCTTGTTGAATGGACGCAAAGATGGATATGAAATTTTAGAACCATGAACCAAAAGACTTTGATTTGATTTGATTCTGTTCCTTACATAAAGCAAATCCATTGTATCACATGACCACAATGCACAAGCTATAATGCATAAATAATATTTCAGCACCTGTCCCTTCATTTTCATTATGAAAAAAGGGCAGGAATTCTGTAAACTTCTAACCATCATCTTTTGTGTTCTATGGAGGAAAACAACTTGCACAGTTTTGGAATGATGTGATGCTAAATAAATCGTGACAGTATTATCATTTTGGGTTCAACTATTCTATTAGCACAACTAACGTGTTACCAGAATTATTGTTGCATTCAGAAGAAACCAAACTATTTTTTAAACTAACAGCCCCAGACCCACAACTGAGACAAATCACACCGAAGCAATATGTGAGACTGTGGACGAGCAAAACGCAGAGAGAGAGAGTGGTGAGAGAGCGAGCGAGGGAGAGTTGTGGTTGGTCGGAAGGGGGTGAAGAGGCGAACTACAACTCAATCCACTAATAAAGGCAGATGAAGGGGAGGTTAAACACAATATGCTAATTGAAATGTGTTGGTTGATTAAGGGCGATTGAGAGGAAAGTGGACGTGCTGTGAATTCTGTACGCTGGTGATTAGCGCAAAATTAGTGCCTTCAAGTTTTTCCGTGTGACGTGATCAAATGGTCAAATTGAGGAGGGGGGGGGCAGGAGTAGATGGAGAGGTGAAATGAGTAAAAACCTCCTGCTTGCATCTCCTACAGTTCCTACACTTTTCCCCTACCTGAAAAAACAACACAAAACCAGAGAAAACTCATCGAACCCTGAGGACTGCATACAGGCCCAAAAACAACCCAGACTGTGTGAGTCTAACCTGCCTGGCAAAACACAAACATTACAGAACATCACACCTTATCACAAGGAGTGTCAAGAACATGTCAAACTTGGCTGAGCTCCTCGCTGTATTGTCTGAAAGGCCTTGTGTTTCCTTGTTTGCTACTTGAGCTTATTTCCCTCTCTTGTCTTGCTTATCTGTCATTCTGTCTGTATTTTTTACCACTATTATTTTTCAGTGCACAATCTTCCTCTTTGTGTATGAAAGTCTCTCAGGAGAACAGAGCATTTTTTTCCGCAGGCTTTATTGTTTTCCGCTGCGCAGCTGTAGACCCACGAGGTGCCCCCTGCAGGTGCGAGAGTGTGTTAGAAAGAGAGTGTGTACGTACGTATACGTGTGTGTGTGATTTGGAGTGTTTGTTCTCAAGAGTACACAGCCTCATCAGTTTTCTCCCCGCCAGCAGGGCGCGCCGCTGCGCAGAGGTGATCATCAAGGGGTGCTGTGCTAAATGAAGACTAAAATTAAAAGCAGTGTAGTAAAATGTCCGCGTTTGCACAGGCACACACCCGTGAGGGTGGTCCGATAGTGGGATGCAGTATCTTTTTGCCCCCAACCTAACAGCCTGGCTCAGAGGGGTTCTGTTATATTAATATGAATATAAACTCACTGAGCTGTATCGAGCTCCCCCATCATTTTCTGCATCCCTGTCAACAATCAAGATGGCTTCTGCTTGAGCTTGTACTGCCAGGTTCATTTCTGAAGTGAATTTAATGTTTTAAAAAGAGCAGGAACCACAACATATCACAGACCAGCTACACACCTACATAAGCAAATATTATTGCTGTTTTGACCTTTACAGAGTGATTTAAAGGAAAAGCTCATCCAAAGTGTCAATCTTTTAGTCACTTCAAAAATAAAATTTACAGGATTGGAAATTATGAGTAACAAATTTGGGCCCAAATATTCCAACATCAAAACACCATCAACGTAAATGAAAACTCCATTTACTCACCCTTATCCAAACATGGTAAGGTAAACTATCCCTTTAACAACTCCACTGACTTCCAAAGCTATTTTCCTCCAGCCCTTATTTACTTTCCTTCTCAGACAGTCAGTTAGTGGCGTGTCTGAGGCAGGTCTTGGTGTGGGCCAGTAAAATGTTCAAGAGCAGTGGCTGTCTCCCTCACAGGGGAAATGAAAGGGTTCAAACCAGCTCTTACATTATGGAGTGTGTGCTTCTGGGTGGGAAATTATTACTGTTATTGCCAGAAATCTGTGTCTCTGGTAGGTCTGAGAGGAGCCGGAGTCCTGGACAGCTATAGCTGCAGATAACACCAGAGTGGTTTGCACATTTTTAAACTGCCTCTGACTGAGTTCTACATATATACTATAAACAGGGAAAACCAGGGCTAGCTGTCACCCAGGGAGTCCTACAGGCCAAGAACATCTCAGAAACGATAAGGTTTGAAGGCATGTGTCCAATTAAACTAACACTTGCTTTCTCTATAACAATTTTTGTTAAACAAAACATAGGATTGATATTTTTTTGCATGTTACCTTTACATTTTTGCAGAAATTCTGTGCTTAAATTTTTTTGTAGAAATTGCTGGGAAGCGAATTCAATGACTGTTTAAAGAAAGGTTGTATTGTAACAACTTACCCCATGTGATGAGCCAACATGCTATGAATGTATGTTAACTGAGCTGCGTGGTATAAATGTTCAGCAGATTTTCTGCAGATGTACCTTTTCAAAAAATACTTTCAAAAATCAACCAGCCAGATTATTTATTAAAAAAACTCACAACAAGTGATTGTTTCATAACCACAAAATTATTGAAGCTATGACTGACCAATAGGACGTGTCCGCTTTGCATGTTAACAAAGAAACAAGCCAATGGGAGCAGTCTACCCTCAATCAGAAGCTAAACAGGCAGCAGCTAACAGACAACAGTAAGCTAATGATAACGCAGTATAAACCACACAGCGAATAACTCTGTGACCCTATGTAGTCTGATGCTGTTGGTTGTTTGATGAAATCAGGACAGCGCTAATGAAATCCGTTTTCCGTACACACAGATTCCCACCTACGTGTTAAGGAAAATCGTTACACTGTGTCTCCGTACGGAGACAAATGTCTGCATTAAATAATCACACGGCTTCAATCAACAGGCAGGGAAAAATAAACCCACAATCCTCCAGGCTTGCCGCCTCCTGGAGAACGGAGCTCTGATAGAGTTTGCCTGCCTCACCAGTCAGATTAATTAAAACACTAGGCTTTTTCCACCCCTCCCACATCTGTGTTATCAAGCTCTTTTGCAGCAGTCTGCAATAGCCAACAAAATCTTCATTGATTCCCTTACCTACACTCAACGCCACTTCTGCGCAAAGATCTGAAACAACACAGACATAATATAAACCTAAATTAAAGATCAAGTCACAAAACCTCAAGGTGCGCCAATCACCTACAGCACGCCTTAGGAAGCCTTCAGGTGTGTAAATGGGACGTTAAAGCTGTGTGTGTGTGTGAAGCTGTTTTTTAATTGTGGGTGGAGAGTCTCCTGTGATTGGTGCAGGGTTGCCAGCAGAGCAAAGTGACTGTATAGAAAATGACAAAGGCAGCGCTGCTCACGCTGTGGTGAAGCGCTCACACAGAGGACACGGCAGAACAGAGACGAGGTAGAGAGGGAAACAGATGTTGCAAGTTTGAGGAGGTAAACTGATTGAGATGAGGTGTCACCTCAGCCTACTGGTGACTGTGTGTGTGTGTGTGTGTGTGTGTGTGTGAGAGAGAGAGAGAGAGACATGGAGACAGAGAGACATGGAGACAGAGAAACAGAGTTGGAGGGAAAGAGGAGGTGTGGGGGGAACTGGTAGGCTAGGTGAGGTACGATCACACATCTGTAAAAAGGTAGGACCAGGTGTCTGTGTATCCACAACCAGAGAAGATGGTGCAAATAGGTGGAGGTGGGCAGAACAGAATGCATCTGTCAAGCTCTTATCAAATGTGTCAATCACAAGAGCAGGTGTGAACCAACAGAGACATGGTGATGTGATGGTATGTCAATATTTAGGCCCAATATAAATATATTGCAATTTATGTTACTAAGACCTCCTGTGCTATGTGTATATATATTAAATAGACACACACACACACACGCACACACGCACACACACACACACACACACACACACACACACACACACACACACACACACACACACACACTCACACACATGAACTTACGTATAGATAAGGGAATGTGTATAAAAAATATTTTATATTAATGTGTAAACAATTTCATATCTAAAAGGTATTGTTTTTGTATTCTAAAAAATGCCATGAAATGTCAATTTCTCCCACAATTCATACAACTATCCTTTACATGCAACGACATCACACACGCACACAAACACACACACTCACCCTAACACATGCTAACACACACAGCTGCGTTTGGCAGAGAAGCACGTATGAATATGCATAGAGGAACGCACTGGTAAAACACAAGAGGCGGAGGAATCAAATTTGTGTGATTTCCACAGCTGCCAAACAGTGAGCAAAAAGCACGAAGCTAAATTGTTATATTTAACGCGGCAGGAGAAGAACACGTAGTCTACTAAACGCTCATCCAATTAGTAAGTTCAAGTCAAACAGTCAACAACTATTAAATGTCACAGTAAATCTCAATACAGAGCGTTTGCTGACAACATGCAGCAAGTTCAAAAATTGTTTGCTATCAGTTGATTATATCAATGCACTGACGTCACATTCCACAAGGCAAACTGGTGTGAAAAGTGTTGTAGTAGTACATATTTTTATGTAGAGTTATTTTGCTAAAAATGTCAAGTATTTGCTTGCACATTTTATTCTAAAAAAAGCAAGCTAAAATATCAAAGACTTACAATAGCCTCGCTAGTCATATATCAAAGAGAACAGATAGTGTAGCTTTTTAATGACTGCTTCGTAATCTTGAGAAGAAAGCAGGAGTCGCGCGATGCGAGAGCGCTAAAACTAAAACTCCTTTGTGATCTCGCTTCAATTTTCTGCCGGCTAACGCAGAGACTGATAAAGGTTAATGCACGACTCCCTTTTCATTATTCAAAGACGTCATCAATCTTAGAAGAGGGTGGAAAAAATAATAAAATAACAACGGCACTTAAAATAATCTGCCTCAATTCCATAATTAATCTCCTCCAGCTTTTCTGACAATTATGACGTTAATTAACCCAAAATTCCCACCATGGCGATGGGGAGAGACATACGATCCGCCTTTCTGTCTCGCACGCTGCATCTATCTCTACCATCGGCCTCTTCAGAGAGGAAAAGAGAGAGAGGATGGAGGATAAAAGCAGAGAGATCTCAGCATGGTTCAAATTGGATTGTGTTGGTCTGAGATTGGGCAGGTTGGATGCAGTTAGGCTGTGAATGAATAATGAAGGGTCAGGTGAGATGGGAAAGAGGATACGAAGGAGGATGGTGGATGGGCAGAATTAGGGTGGCAGGTTAAATCAGGGTGGTTAATAGAGAAATAATTGGGTGCTAAGCACTTTCATGCTCATTATATGAAGGAGAAAATGAACACAGGACCAAAGGGCCTCTAAATTAAACTCAGAATTCTCACTGCCTAAAAATAAAGACAGAAAAAATACACACTAGTGCCAGACTGCAAACACACAAGTTTGTGCGTTTGGTACAAATGTTCTTAAGACGATGCAGAATGCTCAGTAGGGCCGGCTGTCAGGGCTTGAGAAGTCTGGGAAGTTGCTTGGGCTCGAACCATTGTGTCGTTTGTTCTGTGAAATTACTCACAGGCTCAGCTCGTTAATCTACACTACAGTGTGCTGCTACAGCAATTATTGCCTAAAGAATAACAACACTGAGGGAGGAAGCATATAAAACAACTACACAGGAACTCTTCAGTTAAGCTCATATACTGCTACACTGCAGTCAGGGCCACCTGCCAAAAAACAAACAACAAAAGATGGAGAATTTCATCCACCTGGAGCAAAACTAAAAGCTAGCGCTCTGTGGTTGGGAGATGTATGTGAAACCTTTCTGCAGAGCAACTAAAGATGCAATCCTTTTGCTTCTCTACAGCCATCTCTGTCTGAAACATAAAATTGCAGGTTACTTTACATACATTTTGTTATGTTAATGCCAAGTATATATTTTAATAACGATCAATATATCAAAAATAGTCAATAACAAATTTTTGTTCATATTTAACTTAAAGTTCAAATTGCAGCTTTAACTCATAAAAGCTTCTGAACTTGTTACGCAACCTAACCTTTTTTCTTTTATTCTTCTCTAAACCTTTGGTGAATATGGGACAGATGGATTCATAATCACAACATCGGTTGACTGTTACTAACGCCCCCTCCATGTTCACATGTGGTGATTCTTTTCGTAAAATAGCAACATGGAACAAAACGTGTGTAATTGACCACAATGAGCTCCAGGAATGAAATGAAGGGGAATGAGAAAGAACCTAATTGTGTGTTGGCCTTCGCTGAAGGAGCGAGACCTGCAGTCCTGGTCTCGGCTGCATGGTGAAGAGTTAACAGAGCAATCAGACCTGCAGCCGAGGCCTCAGCTGCGCAGTCAAGTGTTAAACAATGGAACAGCTGTTGAGAGCGATGTCTGCACTTCCAGAAATAGAGCTGTTCATTTCACCTGTCTGTCTCACACCTGTGTGCTGGGAGTGAGAGATTGTGCTGGGGCAGACTACGGCAGCAGATAAGGGTAGGAAAATCAGGAAAAACAGCGGGCAAACAGCCAAACACACACACACACATATATATATATATAT
>JBAJNP010008045.1:0-20000 GCA_036877545.1 Yasuhikotakia modesta | reverse complement strand
TCCTAACAGCAGTCACTAAGTTAAGTGGTATAAATATATATCCTATATTTATATAAGATAAATATATTTATACATTTATAAATGCAGGGGGCGTGGCTTTGGAGAGCGTTCTGAATGTAGGCGGGATCTTATGTTTTTAATGCTAGCTTGTTATTGTTAGCCTCTCTGAAATGGCCTGAAACTACCTTTAACTAAACGTAATATTATTAACTTAAGGTTAATAATACTTGTAGTCTGCTCTTGTTTTTTTACCCAATGTGTTTTCTAAACATTAATATTTAACAACATTTAGAATTTAAGTGTATTTGTTTATAAAGCAGCGTGAAAATATTTGAGTGTTTGTTGATTTTCAACGTTAATGTAAATTAAGTCAAGATTTGCGCACTTAGCGCAACATTTCTGTTGTAAACAGACCCCTAAAAGAAGGCGCGTTTATTACCCCAGGCAGTTTTAGCAGTGTTGGTCTCGGTTTGAATCTGTCGTGTTGTGTGGCCTGTTGTGCTGGTTCCCAGTGTGGTAAACTCTCTGGTTTCTCCCTGACTGAATTGGAAAGGAACAACATGCAATTAAAGTTGTTTCTCCTGCGCTGAAAGTGGCAGGTTTGGTTTTGCGCTGTGTCCTTTACGAGACAAATGGGCAGGAGATGGGGAACTCACAGAAATAGCAACAGTGTGTGAGGCCTGCGAATTGTGTGTGTGTGATGCTGTGTGTATGTGTCTAGGTGGAGATGTGTGTATGTGTGAGAGAGAGAAGTGGACACAGTCATTTTTTGTTTGTGGGTTTTGTGGGCTGTGTGTGTGTGTGTGTGTGTGTGTGTGTGTGTGTGTGATTGCAGGTTCTGGAGAAGCACACAGGCCGGTACTCTGGTGCAGTCAGAGTTCCACCATGTGAGAGCTGTACACACAAAAATTTTACAGCCCGCGGGTTCGCCGCAGCTGCGAGCACATGAATGCGCATACGCCTGCGATCGTACCTTCAGATCCTTTGTCTGTGTGCTGTGTGATGTCACACGCACTGACTCGGATAAACAGCGCAGTTTGATTCTCCTCAAATCTGGCAGAAGAGCAACGTCAGAACCGCTCACACCTCTCTGCCTTCACATTCAGCGCGTCGTGCCTGACAAGGTCTCGACTGCACTTTTGGTTGCGTGACATTTCAGAGGGTGGATTTTTGTTCTGTCTGATCCATTTGTCTGTTCTCTCATCAGCCTGGCAGGTTTTGAATTACTGCGGCAAACACAGAGGACCCCATTCGACCCACCTGATTTATCGACACAGATCCTGAGTGCAAAGAAAACATTTCATCTGTGTCAAGCAAAGCATTTCATCGTTCCAGCAGCTCTTACATTGGTGATATTTTCCAGCATTCTGTACAGATGTTTTGTACAAATTTCTACAGATATTCATAATTCAGATGTTCAGAATTAGCCCCAGACAATGTTTTTACTGTATGTGCAACTGTAAATGCAAAATCACAGTTAAATCAACAGTTTTGTGATTAGTTTACCTCAGATTATAATTATAAACCTTTGTGATGAAGAAGTAATTGGGACGATATTTGTTGTTTGTTAGCAAATTTAGCAGTATAAAGAAACTCGTTTTTAAATCAGCTTTTTTCCTGGAGGTCAGACACTCAACAAGAGGAAAAAAAATCATATCTCCAGGGTTTTCTTACACCCCAGCCTTCAAAAGGTTAAGAGAGGATGGAAGACACAAAAAAACACAGAGGAATAAAGCCCATACTGGCTCTCTAAGATAGGGGCCAAACAGAGAACGAGAGCAAAATGGAAATCTAATGGGCTAAATCTGTGAAATGTCGTACCAGCCCAGGGGGATTTGAGCCGCAACAGAAACAAAGACACTGGGGAGAGAGAGCGAGAGAGAGTTAAAACAAGATGGGAGAGGGAGAAAAATGCCTGAAAGGGTTGAATTACAGCCAGAGGATTCATGTAACCTGGACCTTTCTTGCTAGCTTCACTCGAGCGCTGCGCTAGCCCCCCTTTTCTGACTGACGTGTTAAATAAAAAAGGTCAAAATCAATGCAGCTGGTTCTCATAATTTATCTGGGCTGAGTCGACCAAACACAATAATCAAATCCAGTAAGTGTTTAATACGCTCTGAGTCAGTAGCTCGCGCGAAAACAAAAGAAGATGTGTTTGTGTTCCTGGATTACATTCACTTTGTTATTTTTGCAACTTTCCCACATCGTAACATGTTCGTATGTAGACGATGAAATAATCTTTACGAATGCCTTCACAGATAAACTCCAGCCCCCGGTTTAAGATGATGAAGAACATTCTGGTTGTGAAGGCCACGCTGAGATGGAGTCAAGCAAAATACGTCTCACGCTGTTATCGGGCTCAAGGGGCAAGATTATAGAAATCAGAATTTGCTTACTGTCTTTGAAATGAAAGCAAAAAAATAATCCTCAGTCAATCCAGAGTAATTATGTAAACTAAGCTATTTGTCTTTGTTTATTACATTATGGCTAATTTGATTATGCATTCAGCTGCCAAAAAGAAGAAGTATTCTTAGCTCTGTTTAATTCACTTTACGATGTTTAAATGATTCCCCAAATCGGCTCAGATACCACCTAGGCCTGCAAGCGACCATTCATAGTATGAAGTACAGCCATACACAGTTCAGTTTAGCCAATCATAACAGAAATCACTTATAAATAAGTCTTAAAGGTACAGTAGCAATTGTTGTTTCGTTTTAAGGATCAGGGAGAAGGTGGAAAATGGTTATGTAAAACTAAATTTTGACGGACACAAAAAACTAGACATTATAAGTGAACCTAAGATATTACGGACTACAAAAGCGTAGAACGCGGACCCTTTAAAAGGGCCTCATTAATGTGTTTTTACAATGGGGCCCACAAAGGTTGGTGAACATTAGAGCAGAAAAGAGTGAAGATAAGGTTATGCAGGTTCACAGTCGTGTGTGCATATGTGTGTGGATGAGAGAGAGACAGAGAGAATGAGTACCTCTTTAGACTGTATTTAAGAGGAATTGTGTTTTTGCTATTCTGTGCCATGACAAGAGATCATAACACAGTTAATGCAAAATAAACCTCAGATCTGCGCTCTTTTGGTTTAAAGGAGTATTATATTCCATAATTCCCAAATCTGTGCTGATCTAACAGTATTTAATATTTCATTTTTATCTCCAACAAACACACTTTGGGTTTGAAAAAGTGACAGACTAATAATTTCTCATATATCAACCATGAAAGCCCATGTTTGCTTTGTACGGTTTTTAAAAGTTTAATTATGCAATTGCAATGACAAATTAGGCTTCAGTAATAATTTAAAACGCTACTGTATATTTACTGTAAGCCACAATGGAGCTGAAAGTCACCAGACGCTACAGTCGTCCGCTTTAAACGGGCGCAAAGCTGAGTTAAGCTCATCTGAATCATTAAAGCACATCGCCTCTAATAAGCTTCTCTGTTGAATTAATTTCAGCTATGCTTGACTCCTCTCAGTTTGCGGTCACATGGTCAAAAGTGTCAATGATGGAAACGTTGGCGGGGAGAGAACAGTGGGCGACAGAAATAACGCAAGTGCTTTTATCAGATTATGTGCTTGGTATGAGGTCTAACAAGTTTCAGTCGCTCAAAGATTACGTGAGGGTTGAATTTTACCTCAGATCCGGCATATCGCACTTCATGTGGGAACGTTTGATTGCGGAGATAGAGGCTCAAGATCAAACAAAATGGATTTAGTGGAGCCGTAGACTAGTGGTTAGCACACAAGCTTTGACACATTATCGTATCTCAGATGAGGTTTTTGTATCTAGTTCCTCTCTCTTCCCAATCAATTTCTGTCTTCTTTGTGGACTGTATAAAAGTGAAAAGGGGGCAAATGTGTCATTTTAACCAAACAAGCTAGTGTTAGTTGATGAGTAGGTCAACGTTTGCCTGTTTCCTCAGAGATAAACAAATTCTGTGTTATAGTGACTGAGAAACTTTACTAACTTGAGTTTAATGGGGTCATATAGCACTGATACCTTCACTAAAAGCAGGACAGTTGTGTTTGCACACCCAAGCCCTGCCATTTGCCATCGGTACTGAGATTATTATATCAGATTAGCATGCATTAAAATGAGTCTCAGGCCTATATTAGTGTAATCTCTCTGTTTTAACCTGGGTTTGTGCATGTGGCTGAGCCATCATCTCACTGCTGGGCTACACAACTCACAGGCCAGCGGATTACTTTGAAACTGAGAGGGCTTGTGTGTGTGTGTGTGTGTGTGTGTGTGTGTGTATACGGGCTAGTGTGCAAGTGTTTACATGCATGGTGGGGTTATGGAAGTCCAACTGACATGGCTGAATATACACACGCACACACATAATTATTTAAATAGGGACATTCTATAGACTTCTTTGTATTGTTTATGCATTTTTACAATATCAAAAATACTATATTTTTTTTTACAAACTATGACACAAGTGTTGCTGTCTTTTGATTACAAATTTGTCTGCTTTGCCATGAAGTAAACTCACACACACTTGCACTCAGACTCTTCTTATGATAAACTCTCTCACACACACACCCAGCCTTTGATACACAGCACAATTATAATTGCATACGCACATGCAAGGGGCACAAAAATAAGAAAGCGTGCTGATTAGCCTTTTTCTGTTGATGCAAGGTGTTCTCATCCACCTGGTCCATTCTTTACGCGACCTATTTTTATTGCGTTGCGTTACATTGCATCATTGCGTTTTCCTGCAACAAACCTGCGCTGCCATTTCCCTCCAGTCTGCATTAGTAATGTGCACCTTCTATTTCCTCAGGGCCAATGAGATTGAAGCAGTGATGACAGATTTGGAAAGAGCCAATCAGGTAAAGCCGTATTCCACGTGGAATTACAGTTCCATTGTATGCAGATCTGAGAGACAATAACAGCATGTTTAGATCTTTTATTAATAACTCTGATGTAAAGCACTGTGTTAAAAGTGCGGCTCCATTGAAGTTTAAAAATCGTTTAACAGTGCGTGAAGCTTCACAGCAGTCGCATATATCCACATTTAACCTGTTCCAGTTCTTTCTGGGAGAAATCCATCATTTTACTTTTTGAGCTGTGAGCCCCGGCGGGTAAATGTAAATGGATATCAAATCTTTTATGTGATGCAATATAAAGAATGTATTGCCTTTTTATGGGTTTTGTGCAGTCTGTGATTTCTTTTCTAGCATAAATGCATCATTTTTCTGACCTTATTTAATTTTTAGGGGGGTCTGTATACATTATTTGTGTTATTCTGTAGTGTAATATTATTTGTTTACCTCAGAATTATCATTTTTATCTACTGTGTTTGCAGCTAGTAAAAATCTGTTTTGCTTGTTTAGAAATGATGAAGTTGTAAAATGTAGGGCAAGGGAAAAACAAACAGCCAACCAAAAAGTTCATCATCTTTGTTTTCATTAGCATTATTATTCCAATCAACAGAAAAAGAACATTTGGTAAGACTTGTTACGTAGACGTTGTGAATAAATTAGCATAATTAAGCCCACCATTACCATAAATGCATAAAGATGGCGGTGATGGGCTCCGTTCAGCTAAAGGTTGAACGCTTTAAGCAGCTTTTTATAATATAATATTTAACTTTTTAAAACCTCATCGTGAATTTCTCTTCAGGTCAGACTCTATTCTAGGTCAACAAATGAATTAACACCACAATCTGTAGTTAAAACTGTGTCATTTGCATATTCTGAGAATCATCCAACCGTGTGTACCTTGACATACTTCAGCATGAATGCTAGAGCGCTCGCCCATGTGACTTCAGTTAACGTTTCTCAGCCCGGCCATAAAACAAACTGTCAGGAGACTGCGATTTTTTAGCTCCCGGTCTTAACGATTATGAAAGTCAGATGCTATAATGGTTATATATCCTCTGCTTGGGCAATTTTTAACCCGTGTTTTTTTTGCTGGCTTGCAGAGAGCTGAGGCTGCAGAGAGAGAGGCCGTGAGTCTGAGGGAACAGCTGTCTTCAGCCGACAAGACCCTGCAACCAACCAATCAGATCCAGGAATCACAGGATATGGTAAGAGCTGTAGAGTAACAGAAAATGGGTGGTAACTGGGCGAAGAGGAAGGCAAAATGATAATGCTTATGTATTCATAATGTTGTTGTACATTTTTATATATTGCATATGATTTGTTATAATTTATCATATAATTAGCATTTCATTTAGTCGCGCTAATTGCCTGATAATTATAGCAGTCAATCAACTCAAATGTCATGTATTTATGTTTGATACCATTTCCTATCAATCATTATGTAGGTTTGGACTTGCTAGCACTGGATTGGCTCCCGTGCTTTGGGAGGCGGGGCCACGCAGAGTCATTAGATCTATCTAGCCTTAAAGATCATGTGTTTATGTGTGCAGCACAAGTCTCTGGAGCAGATATCTTGCAGCAGTCTGGAGGCCGAGTTGGGTGCAAAGGAGAGGGAGGTGGAGCGTTTGGCCGAAGACGTTCAGAGACTCCAGACCAGTCTTGCCCAGCTCAGCGAGACCTCGGCCAATCAGATCAGCCAGCTTGAGCAACAGCTGAGCTCCAAAGAGGCCCTGCTAAAGGTCAGTCCCGCTGGTAAAGTGTTAATGAAAGGATCAGCAATAGTTAATGTATCAAATGTGTGTGTTAGTTTTTTGGGTATAAAACTTTAGTGGCTGTAAATTTTCTGTAGAAAGAATGAAGCATTTGTTGCTCCATAATTGTTGCTAATAACTATAATACCAGTAATTCCAAATCTGATTGGACGATAAGTGGTAGTGTTTTTTTAATGTATGTTGCCAGGCAACCGTAAAACGCCTACAGCTGCCAGTAAACTATTATTATTATTATAGCAAATTAAATTATTTAATTGAATTACTGCCATTGAAAATGATTGTTAAAAGCCATTGCAACAATAGATTATGCGTTACAGTGATTTTAACACAATTTTTGCTTTGCGTTTTGCCTTAACTGAGGTAAAACCACTGCAAAGCTACATAAAAAGTACAAGTACAACTATCAAAAGTACAAGTACAAGGACTACAGGCTCATTATGGAGCAGAGCGGCCATCTGTAGCCACATTAACACTGAACTCCAGGCAGGGCTGCGCTAACTCGCCCTTTCATGTTAGATAACGTGAGTGAGCGCTCGTGCTCGTGGCAGCAGTCAGATCTCTGCTCTGCTGCTGCAGGACAGGCCTGTAAATGTTGCTGCGCCTCACACGAGTCACATGACCTGTGTGTTTAGAGTGAGTGACAGCTGGCCGGATGGCAGGAGACTGAGCTAAATCTCTCGCAGAGAGACTGCTCTGATCCGCCCTGCCTGTAGCACACTGAAGTTCAGTCTGAGTGTGTTAAAGAATGGACACACACACACACACATGCAGACTAGTGGTCGTCTCATGAGTGTTGGCTGTAGAGTGTAAATGCCATGTTATATTGCAGTTGCAATTTATTGGGAGTGTATAAAGTGTACACATGCTATTTTTTTTTTTCATTAATCAAACTCTGTGATTGGACGATGCTAGTTATCTTAAAATATATTGGTCATCACATTTATATTCAAGCCCTCATTCCTGTAGCTCAACTGGTAGAGCGTTGTGTTAGCAGCTCAAAGGTTGTGGGTCCCAGGGAACAGAAGTGCTTATAAAAATGTATACCTTGAATTCACTGCAAGTCGCTTTGGATAAAAGCATCTGCCAAATGAATAAATGTAAATGTAATTTAAAATCTGTATGCTTATATATTTTGGTCTGTGTATTTTTTTGGTTGAATAATTCTTTTAAAGGGCACACCCTCAAGTGAACACTACAGTATGAGATTTCAGACTCTATTTCACAGACTATTTCACACATATTTTTTCGTTTCCTCCGCAGCAACTGGAAGAAAAGCTTCAAGACCAGTCAGACTATGAGGAGATCAAACGAGAACTCGGGTAAGAAACATCAGCGTTCTGTCACATTTACCTGAATATTTTCAGGTAATTATTAGCATAATTTTATTCATTTTTTTCTTCAGCTTCATTTTAACTGACGATGATGTGATAGCGCATAATAAAATGAATTGACTATAATGTTCACTTAAAATAAGAAAGTTTAGTTCATATCAACCCCTTAGACCATCTTTAACCTTTATATGTTGCCAATATTCTGCTCTTAATGAGTCTCTGTGAATCTCTGTGCTTGGGGGCATGAACTATGAGGTACTTTGAGTACCTGGTGGTCTTGACCTCACAGTCAGACTTGCTAAGTATAAACTGATATAGTTCAGTCAGCCAGGATTTGAACCCAGTTTTGAGGGCTTCTCCTCATGCTCTGACCCAGAATAAGAACTTTTCACACCCCATATTTTACTAAAGGAGTTTGACTCTGCTGTAATCTTAGTTCTGTTTAATGAATTCAAAGAACCTTCGGTATGCGAGGAGAAAAGGTCGTATTTTCAAGAAAGTGGATTAAGCTTGCTTTGTTGTTGGAGCGGCGTTGAGAAATGTCCGTGTTTCATCTTTAGTCGCAGCCGTATTGAGAAGTTTAACATAGCTTGCGTCGGTGATAACCTAATTGAGTGATACATTTGTTTTTGACTCGACTGTCTTTGTGTCTGGAGATACATGGTGGTTTGTTGCATAATTTGGTGTCAGTGTAACATCATCAATCTTATTTATAAAGCAAGTAATCCATGAGTAGTGTTGCTCAAATCTGTGCTATTCTGATCATCAGCTCTCAAAGCCGATTTGTGAAACGTACATTGGTGGTTTTGTTGTTAACTAGAGGTACGTTTCACTGTAATATAATGAATGTTTTCACCTCAAAGGCTTTTAAAAATGGGCAAGTTTAATCCACTGATAACAGATAATCAGAGTCGGCCAGAGCACAGATAGGCACACAGGTTAATTTGGGTAACACAACTGTAGGCGTCGCAGGAATTAGAGTGAATAGATATTAAGACGAACTGTGTCTGGCTCTTAACCTGGAATTTAAAGTGTTCTGTTAATGGATTTTTGAACAAATGTTATTTTTGATGCTTGTCAGCCCTTATGTTTTTTTTTCTCTGTGTAAAATAGTTTTTTTTTTTTTGTCCTCTCTTCAGCTCCTTCAAATCAATAGAGAACAGTTCATCAGATCACTCCTCAGCACTGGTGAGACTTAACACATCTTATTACTGGCAAAAAAGTGGAAATGAATTGATTTGTAAAGTGTTTTAAACTGTGTAAGTGTAAAAGACAGGATGTTGTTATTTTAAAGTGATGCATGGAGTTCATTTGGTAATAAGCTGAAATTCTAAATATCATGTCTTGAGTTTAATTTAGTTTTTAAAAAGAAAATGCCATGAGTTCAGATTTTTTCATAAAGAAAATGCACTCAGTTTTCTTCTTTTTCCTTGTTTCACTGTTTTTTAGGACTCTTCCAAGCCGTTGGAGATGTTGCTGATGGGAAAGGACCACAGTCAACTGTCAGACAGCGCTTTAAAACGATTGGCCAACAGTGACTTGGCTCTTAGTGGTGAGAGCCAATCAGCAGCTTTCATTTGTTAACGTTGTCTTCTATCGATTGTTTTTCCCCTGAAACCTTCATTAACCTTACATGCACCAGTACATGTATCATGACCTAAAAAAAGTTTCAGAAGTCTGACAAGTTAGCTGTACGTTTTTATTCCGCCGCAAGAAAGAAACAAAAAAATATCGAAACGGATAATCGTGATGCGGATGAGTCAGGTTTAGAGGCGTCCTGGTTGTTGCTAAGGTCAGTTTGCTCTTTCCTTGCGGCGGCAACATATATTTGGGCTCGTAAGAGATGAGGTCACCTGAGGCTGGCATAAATTCCCAACAGCTAGTGGAGAACAATGTGATAATTAGGTCTTTTTTCGCCTCTGCTGCCCTTTGCTTCACACTGACTGTGTATGAGGTTCGAAATGTCATTACGGAGCACCTCTGGCAACGCTTGCAGAGATCATACATTTAATTTGCATTTGAAGTACATTTTTTGTATCACATATATACAGTTTTTGTATCTGTGTATGTATGTATCTGTCTCTGATGGTCAACACATTTCTGTTGCACTGGATATTGATTTTGCCACTATTGTATAAAGTGGCGGTATTGTTGGAAAAGCGCACACAGCAGAGGTGTTTTGTCACAGCAGAGAGGATAACTGTACTGACACCTACATGGCATGAGCAGGTAACCCACACACTGTTGCCTGGGCTTATATATCTGGACATGCCTGCCAGTGTAGAGATTTCAGAGAAGATCAGCATTAGATGTCAGCCTGTAACACACACACACACTCAAACACACACACTCACACACAAACACACACACACACTCAAACACAAACACACTCACATTGAGTTGCTTTACAAGGTTGGTTGGTTGTTGCTTTGTTTTAGTTTTGTATTGCAGAAACTAACATTTAAGTACATTTTAAATCATTTTCCTTGAGCTATTGAGAAATGTTTTTTTTACATTAAATCATTTAGCAGACACTTTTATCCAAAATGACTTAAAAATGAGACACACCACAAGCAGTTTGTCACACCAGAGACAATAATATTTGCACTTTTGCTGTGTGTAAAAAGCCAGCAAAAATAAACCCCCATCGGATGATACAAAATCACCCTAAACTGCTCGTTTATTTCTGTGGGGTTTAGTAAAGTTGCCTTTAATGGCTGTATTCTTCTTCTGGAATGATTGTCTGACTGTACATTGTCTCTTACAGATTTTGTGCGTCGGTCACTGTGATTTATCTCTGCAGTTTTAACACCCAGTGTTTGTTTTGTGCCGCAGGTTCAGCGAGTCGGAAAAGTAAAGAAACTACAGCGGAAAACCTTCAGCGTCTTCCTGCCACTCCGGTCCCCACAACGCTCCAGGGGTCTCCGCCTCCCCCCTCCCCTCAGCTGTTGATGAGGACCGGCACAGCTACCTCCGAATCTGCTGCCAGTGCCAACGGTACCCACCCCTTCTCCCCCACGGGCATCGGGCCGGACTTCTTCACCCCCGGGATGGCGAGTGTGGGCGCCACCTTCCCCCCGCTGGCGGGCAAAATGGCCCTCAACTCCCTTCTTCAGAGACAGCTCATGCAAACCATCTACACCAAAGCCCTCCAGGACCCCTCCCCGAGTTCTGTGCTGTTCGGTCCGCCCCATTACACCACGACCAACTCTCTCTCCAGCCCTTTGCCCACGCAGTCGGCTGGCAGCCCGGAAGTAAACGGCATGGCGCCCTCCCCCAGCCAATCAGAGGGTGCGGGCAGCACGTCGGAGGGGGAGGAAATGGACACGGCGGAGATCGCGCGGCAGGTCAAAGAGCAGCTGATCAAACACAATATCGGTCAGCGTGTGTTCGGACATTACGTGCTGGGTCTCTCCCAAGGTTCGGTCAGCGAGATTCTAGCCCGACCCAAACCCTGGAGCAAGCTGACCATCCGCGGCAAAGAGCCTTTTCACAAGATGAAGCACTTCCTGTCGGATGAGCAGAACATCCTGGCGCTGAGGAGCATCCAGGGCCGGCAGAGAGGTCAGTAACAGAGCTGAAGGAAATAACCTTGTTATTGTAGGATTTCCCAATGCACATTTGTTTCAAACAGTGCATGTGATCAAAGTATGTGTAGCGTAAGCATGGGCACTAGCTAATGCTTTGACGGTCTCACGGTTGAACCGTGAGAATATTCCTGTAATCAAATCAGATGCTTTTAATAGGCCAGTTTGTAAAATGAAACCGCTTCGCTAGCTTACCGTCCAGTAGCGCTGCTCTCCGATAAGACCACAACATACGCAGAGGCATATTAATGCACTGCAAACGCTTATCTCATTATAAAGACTTAATGTAAATTTTTGCGTTATCGTGAGACAGCTTTAAATGTCTCAATTGAACTACAGAAAGCCTGACAGTAGTTTATCTCATTGTATGTGGTGATTTTAAGAACTAAAATTAATGCTCAGATACACACACATTTCAGGAAATCGAGAAGCGCTTACGTTGATGTATTTATGTAGAGTACAGTTCATGTATTTAGAACACGAGATTGTGACAGATATTTCGCTTTTAGCTGTCGGTTGGAACAAGCGCTGTTTCCCTCTGATGGGAGATGAATTTCTGCAGCTTTCTTACGTTACGGTTTTGGTCTGCAGGGTTAAAGGGGAAGTTCTGAGGGGTTTGTGAACATTGTTTTTCCTCAAGTCTCTGCTTCACAGCTAGAGCGAACAAACCACGGCCGAGCCCGGCGTGAGAGAGAGGGCTCGCATGCGAGGGCAGCTGGCTGTGAATCCTACGAGCCGCAATGAGCAGTTTACGTTTGTTCAGTCTAGCTGTGAGGTAATAGTTTAGGCTGACTGTGCTGCCCGTGTGACTGCACAGTTTGGAACATCTTCAACAGTCTTCTCTGGCTGTCTGCCTTTATACCGTTGACTTGTGGTCTCCTATGGCAGCTTGAACTTTGTAAAACTCTACAAACCCATTTATTTCCATCAAAGTCCTGGACTGAAGAATTAAATTGACATTGAAATAATCACTTCAGTGAGTTCTGCAAGGTGCAGGTGGCTTTTTTTTTTTTACTTCAGACTGGGTTAGTATGTGTTTACGCTTAGCAAACTTCCATTTAAAGAATGTTTGCACGTATCAGCCCATGCTAAGGTCTTGTGTAGAATTTCTAAGTTAAATAGACAGGAAATGACAGCAGACGTTTAGGGCCTGGTCTTACTTTATTTCTATCTTCCGCCACTTGTTTTCCAACAGAGCACCCAGGCCAGAACCTGAACAGAGTGTTTCAGGACGTTCCGAAGCGGAGAACCGGCTCGGAAGGCTCCACGCGGCCAGGTCTGTCTTCTCCACCTTCCCTCTTGTGTTACGGGTTTCTGGAGTGTCAGATCCGCTGTGTCTGCATGTTTTTGTTGTGCTGGTCTGTTTCCTCTCGATCTCTGGCCTGGAATCTGTTGCAAAACAAGTGGAGAATAAGAGAGACTTGAATTTAAAGAAACAGTTCATCCAAAAATTCTGTTTCTGTCATATGTTACAAGTCAATTTTTTATACCCACTTTCATTGTATAAAAAAATACTTTTTGGAAGGACTGTCCTTTTAAACTTTCTTATCCGGACTGTCAGAAGACAGCTGTTTACAGTAAATGTTATATCTAAACTACATCTCAACTTTGGCCTTGTATATCAGTTTCAAACTGTGGAGCACTTTTTTGTGAATGTTATCAGGTCTAAATCTATGTTCGGTGTAACTTTCCTTCCATCATGGAGGTCCTTGAAAAGTCTGTCCTGTTGTTTTGTGGAGTGTGTGTGTGTGTGTGTGTGTCAGAATCCTTTAGGCAGATCCTCAATACTACCACAGTACTGGTGGTTGAATCTCCCCCGGGTGGCGCTGTGGGTGGCTAGCCACTCCGTGTGTGAGGGAGAGAGAGAGAGGGCGAGAGAGCATTATTTCCACCTCACACACACACAGACACACGTCCAGCTGTTCTCCTCACACACCAGTAACTCTGACCTTGCCCTTCTGCCCACTGTGTTCATCGCTTCAATGAAGGGCACTTTTTCTGTCACTCCCTCCCTCTTTCTCTCTCGCTGTCTCTCTCTCATTCTCTCTCTCTGCATTTATTATTATTGCACTGACCCATCTAATGATACTTCTAAATGAACTCTGTTGTTTCTCATGGACTCTGTCCAAATCCTTCAGATTCTTTGTTGTGGACTGTAGAGGGCAGGAAAAAGTTCCGCCGCATACACAGGAAGTTCTGCTGCAGCTAGGGTTAGCGCAGGTGTTGATACTTGCGTTATTTTAGAAAAGCAAGCGTTTGGTCATGTTTTTTTAGTTCTGTACCATTACATCTAAAATAAAATAAAACCACGCCAGCCAAATTTTAGCATAAGTGATGGATTGGAGTTTCGGAAAGACTAAAAATATTATTTTGGCTAAAAATGGGCTTTAACAGCCTCAAAACAATATTCTGTGTTTTTATTCAGAGCAGATGAGATCAGTGTTAAAAGTTTCCTCTCATATCCTCACAGGAAACATCACCACACGGATACGCACACCTGAGACGGGCTCTGATGAGGCTATAAAGTCCATTTTGGAGCAGGCCAAACGAGAGCTGCAGGTGCAGAAAGCAGGTGAGTTTTTTTCATCCCCCAGGAATTCGCAGAGCGCTTTTTACTTCCTGTTTTGTCATTTCCTGTAGAGCAGCTTTCAGGCATGTTTCACACATCTAGTATCTGAACCAGGTCTTCATACAAACATGGTTATGTTATTATGTTTTGGTAGCCATTGACATCTTACAAACTTACAGATGTTCATGTTAAAAAAAAAAGAAAATTGTGAAATGTATTTCACAAATTAAGCAGCAAAAATAGATTCAGTACCAAAGTTGACAAAGTGTGTGTGTGTGTTTGAGCGTGCATGTGTGCTTGAGTGTGTGTGCGCACATGTGTTCATGTAAATGCTGTCAGTTAACAATGGAGGCCACTATAAAAAGTGTCACTGACATGCTGCAAACACAAGATGTGTGAAACAAGCCTTATTATAATCTTGCAAATCAAACCAATGCAATTAAATTACAAAGTTACTGTTGGTTTTCATTGATTCTGGCTGGTAGAATTCATTGTTACGATTGTGACACATTCTTAAATGTTATGCAGCTTTTCCCAAGAACTATCAAAAACATATTGTTAAGTCGATAACAAACTGAGACCTGTTTAAAATTCCCTTTTGTACATTTTCCTGTCCAAGCTTGTGTATCAGAATTAAACTAACTGTCTCTTCCCCCCCTGCCACTGCAGACGGTTTGGGGGAGAGGTATCGCCGATCAGGTTACCACAGAGGGTCGGGCAACTATTTCCAAATATATGCACACAGTCTAAGACTTGGTGAGGTTCTGTGCCGTCTGTTAAAAGTTTCCCCCAGATTTTCCCCTCAGCCACGACCGCCACTGTTTCCAATGAACTCCCCGCTGTCATAAATCAGTCTGAGATCTGTGATTTATGACTGATGTATGTTTTATACATACATCAATAAAATAAACTGTGTATGTACATGTGTTAAAAATCCCTTTACAGTGTAAGTCACAAAAATAGTTTTTGTTTGTCTGCCATGCCTTTACCTTGATTTTATTATTCCAAATTGTTGCAAAGACGGTTTTTACTATAAATATAGTGCTAACATTATATGTAATGTCACACCAAAGACGAAATTATAATTCATTTAGAAACATTGGGTAATGTAGGGCAGGGACACCTGTACACAAATTGTCACCCCCAAAAAATGAAACTTCTGTTATTAAATGCACACCCTCGTCCCAAACTCATATCTCTTCTTCTGTGTTACACAAAAGAGATGTTTTGAAGAATTTTCACCCCCTTTATTTACATACAGCTAAAGCTTTGGCACTGGAGAGCATGTGGTCACTGTTTTCCCTCAGTGTGCATGTTCTTCAAAGCTGATTCATTCAGGTCTGAAACAACATGAGGGTTAGATGACAGAATGTTCATTTTTATGTTTCACAGAATACGTTTCTCTAACATGAGTCTAGTCCAGTACTAGTCCAGAAGATCATGGTTGCTCACGTATTGTCCTCTCTTCCAGCAGCTGAAAGTTCTCAACCTCCGTCGTCCTCCAGCAACTCTGACGACAACATTCGCTCCATCTTAGAACAGGCTAGGAGAGAGATGGAGGCCCAGCAGGTGGCTCTGGAGCCTGTACTGAAAGCCAGCTCTATGGTCCCAACGGACCTCTCGCTCCTGGGCTCCAAGCTTCTGGCTTCACCGCTCTCCACCCTGTCCTACACCCCTATGGCTCAGTCTTTGAAGAAGCCCTCCACTTCCCCTCTCCTGGACTTCCACACCGGGGTGAAGAAGGAGATGGGTGAGGTGGCCGTGTCAGAGTTAGATGGAGTGCCCAAACTTGGACGTCTGTCTGAGAGTGGAGGTGGTGGAGGTTCTTGGAGGGAACACTGGTGGAGCACCGGCCTCTCTGAGCGTCGGGGTACCGTGCAGCCCTCTGTTAGCGACGACGTCCACAATCAAGAGGACAGCAAGGAGGTATCAGTATCAAGATATTTTGTGGTGTAGTGAGTGCTAATGTAAACCTAGACCTCCATTGATCGCCATTGATAATTGCTTAACCCTTAATGAGTCTCTAATTAAATGAGTCTGTCTAATAAGTGCATGGCCAACCACTTATGGATAAAAGGATAACGCTAACTAAATAGTGAAGTTTCTTTGAGTTGGGGTGTGCTATTAAAGTTAAGGGCCTTATAATAATTTTATCCTGTTTTATGACACAATTTTGTATGTAGTTCTTACCACATTTAAATTACTGGAACGTTAAATGATTCTAGAATAACCCATTTTAAACCTCCCCCCCGTTAACTTTACACCACACAGTTCCAGCTAACCTCAACCCTGCTACTCTTTTCACCCCACCAGAAGCTTCCTCGGCTGGGCAGCACTGCTCCCGCCGCGCCCGCCTCATCTCTGGATTACTGGAAAGACTGGCCCAGCTCTGAGTCCCCGTACTCTCAGAGCTCAGAGCTCAGCCTGCAGATGCCCAGCGGCAGCGAGACCCCCCAGAGCAGCCCGCTGCCCTCCTCCTCGCCTCTGCTGTCCCTCTCCAAAGTCGCCAAACCCGTGGTGCCACCACTGACCCCGGAGCAGTACGAGTTCTACATGTACCAGGAAGTAGACACCGTGGATCTCACGCAACAAGTCAAAGACAAGCTGGCCAAGAATGGCATCTGCCAGAGGGTCTTCGGAGAAAAGGTCAGTGATTTTTTGGGATAAGAGCCGCCTCCATTGATTCCTCATCCATCACTCCCTCCGGAATGACTTGCCTTCCGTCGAAACTTTCAATCTGTTTCATTTTTATACTGCATGCAAATGTGTGAGTCTGTAATATCAGCCGCATCTTTCTCCATATTGCATCATAAAATATCTTCATATTTGTTTCAAGGCTGTTTTTCTCTGAACTGATGTACCATATCTGTGTGTGTGTGTGTGTGTGTGTGTGTGTGCGTGCATGTATGTGGTTCTATGGGTTGCAGGTGCTGGGTCTCTCTCAGGGGAGTGTGAGCGACATGCTCTCACGGCCGAAGCACTGGAGCAAACTCACACAGAAAGGAAGAGAGCCCTTTATACGCATGCAGCTATGGCTGAATGGAGAGCTGGGCCAAGCGTTGCTGCCTCTGCCCGGACAGACTCAAGGTATCGCATGGACACCCTTTACTATAATGCACACAGTGTTTTTAGACTCATTTCTTTGACTTTGAGTGCTTAATACGCTTCTGTTCACACTCGGTTCGGTTGTGAACAGGATCGACAACTGGAGTGAGTTCACATTTTGAACTTTTATTAACACACGTGAAATTGTATTTGTGTGTGAACTAAATTGAATGTACGTATTTGATTTTATAATCATTTTCTCCCCTTCAAAAAGAGACAGAATTTGTTAAGCCTTGTCCACACAGCCACACACAGAAAAATTGACACCACAAAGCGCACAGGACACGTAAACTTGAAACGTTCATAGTGGCTCAAGGCGGATGTGAAAGAACATTCAGTTGTGGTTTTGGTTTCTTGGTTTGACTCCTCACATCCTGAGTCACTGTCAAAGCCGCCATTCATTTCAGTGTTCTTATCAGTTGACGTGAGACATTGAGAACGCACCCCAGTCACCTCGGTTTCTCTCCGCCAAATTTAGATGGAGTAAAATCGCTCTCAAATATTTAACACTGAAACTATCACAAGAAGGAAGACAGGCAGCTGGTATGCAGTCTGTTGCTCGCACTCCTGTTCTGACTGCAGGTCACATGACTCACTAGATGGCTAATAATCTCAGCTGTCACATTAGAATTAACATGAAATTGATATTGGATTGATAATCATTTGCTTGTGGTGTATTTCTAATGGCTTTTTTTGTATACAGTACCCATTTTTTAGGTTCCAGTCATTTCCAGATGGATAAAACCTCACTGGACAGCCTCTTACATTCCAAACACGAGACATGAAATGGGCTGTAAATACCTTATGTTAACTTTAATGGTTTGATAATAATCTCTGCCTGATTAGCATTTGTAGAAAACACAAACAGATGCATTTCTTTAACAGTTTGAGTGATGCTGGCTAAAAGTCTTTTGTTGTTTAGTCAGCTGTACGTTGGTCAGTTTTATGGTGAGAGAATTTAAATTACTCATGACTAAATGGATGCAGAATCATACATTGTGTTGACCTACTTTAGCGCGTAGCCATTATACAGAGAAACTGCATTGTGTGTCTCAGATGTTTATCAGAGTGTGGTATTTGCTAAGAAAAGCTTCTCTGTTGCTATGGCACACACTTAACGCTTTAAGTTAAAATATCCAGAAAATGTTATCGTATGGCAAGCCTATGAAATAGCCTATGAAATAAGCTTGCCACCCACAGTTTGCGATGGTGATTCAGAAAATCTGTTTGCATTATTCTGCATGTTAGGGCCTTTTTAAACCCTGTTATGCCGTTTATTAGCGTCATCAATTTATATCCTCGCGTTGACCTGGATTTCAAGGAAAGCTGTTGGTTGGGGGGTTGGGTTAAATCGGTGTGGAGTGGGTGGGGAAAAGGGGGTCTCACAGGGCCCATCCAGTGAAGCCCCCCTGGGCTCTCTCAAGGGCCTCCTTGTGCTGTTGTAATCAATTAGAACATCAGTGTGGGGATATATGATAATTACCCGCCTCTCCTCCTCTGTGACTGGCTGTGTAGCGCCCCATCACGCTCCAATGGCTGATTAATATGCAAATAATCAGCCGATGGAATGATAAATGGGAGTCAAGCTGTGCGTGTGAGAGCGGCTCCGATTATGATGAATAGCACTTACTCGCTGTCCTACTTAAAAAAGCTTTTCCCTGTCATTTTTACCGCAAATTAAGCAGAATAATATATAAACATTGTAGTGTTGAGTTCAGCTGGAGAAGCAGAAGGTGGGCTGAAAAACGAAATAGAAAAGGATCAATTTTGGAAACGAGGCTGTTAGCTTAAAGTAAATGCCAGACTGACTTTCTGTTTAATCTGTATTTGCTTTTACACATTTGACAGACACTGAAAGTGACTTACAGTGCACAAGTCCTACGTTTGATCTGTAGGTGTGTTCCCTGGTAGCAACAACCTTTGAGCTGTTAACAAAATGCTCCACCAAGAGAATTTAGAAGAGAATGAGAATTTAGAAGGACATTAGAATGATTTTTGAGACAGACACACAAACGTACCGCAGGGTTTTGTAGTTTTTGTTTGGTTATCTTGGTTTTCAGTTTAGTTTTAGTTTGTTTTCAAGTATGTAAATGATAAATGAATAATTTTGATTTCATTTGTAATTTTTAGAAAATTATTATTTGGAGTTTCATTTTGTTTTTGTGTAGTTATTTATTGTGGTTGCGTTTACATTTACCTACCTATAACATATAGATACATATAGAACATATATGGTACATACATGGAACATATATGGTACATATACGGAACATATATGGTACATATACGGAACATATATAAAGAAACTTTGATTGACTCTTTTACATATCCATCAAATGCCTCTTTTTAGTTTAAATGGTCAATGTTGTTTCTCTGCTAGTTTTTGTAATGGGATATAATATGACATAAAGACATACGTCTTCACACACATTCATTCAGTGAAATGCCAGTGTGGATGGTTAATGCTAAAGTGTGTTTAAATGAACTGGTCAGGCTTGACCGATTTGGTAGATAATCTGAACAGCAGGTTCCGTAATGGGCCGAGCTTTAGAGGTCTGTAATGGGTTCCTTTCTTCCAGCTGCCCGGTTCTGCGCCTCGCAGCTTTCAGCGCAGAGCACTTAGCGCTGAGCTAATGCACCTCAAAAAAACCTGCAAATGTCGCAGTGGGAGAAAGAGCACGAATTAGGGTTTAAAACGGGATGTTTTTGATCTCAAAGATTGATTTAGGTCAAGCGATTGATATGCCTCAACCGCTCTGATTTAGAGAGGGAGAAGAGTCTGTCATTGCTTTA
>JBAJNP010008044.1:0-21119 GCA_036877545.1 Yasuhikotakia modesta | reverse complement strand
TGTGAAGACCAGACAGAGTTGAACTATAGCCAGAAAACTGCTGACTGAGTGCAATTTAAGTCTCTGGGTTTTGTGCAGAACATTTCTGATGTAAAAAAAAATCCATCGGTCACATAAAAATGACTGACGGGATGGATTTGACCCGTGGGCCAACAGTTTAAAAGTGCCTTTCCAAATCTTAATACAGTTTAAGACAAGAGAGACTGTAGGCTAATAGTCTTTAAAATGAAAGTTAGTGCTCCATCTGTTAAAGAATATTACTTGTATGCAAATTTTCCAGGACTTTTAAAGACTTAATCTGTTTTTTTAATGTGACTATTCAGTTATATAAAGTTTAATGTGATTATGTCAAGGCTAGTCAACTCCGATCCTGAAGAGCCAATATCCTGAGTTTAGTTCCAACCCAAGTCAAACACACCTGCCAGTATTTTTAAAATAATACTGAAGATTTTAATGAGCTTGTTCAGGTCTGTTTGTTTAGGGTTGGAAGTAAAGACTGCAGGACAGAGAGAGTTTAGTAGACAAATATCAGTTGTATTTGTTATTAATTATTATTTTTACTGGGACCAAAATGTGTTGCACAGATGCAAAGTTGTTAAACAAGCCACAGAAACTAATAATATTTTTGTAAACATTCTGCGAGTTTGAAGTGGCATTTTCTATCAAATTCCACTTAAAAATGAGAAAAACAAGAATGCAAGAGGAAAACAGTTTGCTTAAAAACTTCATGGCATAAAATAAAATAATCTGGTTCGACATGTTTAACAAATGCTCCCGGATTAAAAAACGCATATTAGCCTTTATCTCAACAGAACAGGAGCTCAGGTTTGGTGTAAATAAATGCTACCTGTGGCAGTTTTCTGTAAAATTAGCATTTTTTTTGGCATAACATTGAAAATATGAAATAAATGCAGTTGGTTTTAAACAGTTACTGAGATCAACAATCAGATTGTTTAAGAGACGTTTGTGTACAATTGCCAAAGATGATATAATGTGTTACTGAAACAAGATGAATGATATCTTTATGAAAAGCCTGAACGTGTCTAGAATGTCCTTCATACAATAACAGACTCTTTTCTTCCAGCAACATCCTCACATAACAGAGAATTACCAGCTAAATAACTTTGTTGCATCACACGTTACAAATGGCATGTCTGTTTGGAGCAAATACCAAATCCATCACGAGAACCGATGCTTTTACAAAACCCAACTGGACATTTTCTGCCGGTGAGATGAAAGATGTTTTAAAAAGCGTATTTATTCCTGCTCGTTTTAATTTCCCTCACTGTCTTTTGTGTTTAATCTGGGATCATAAAATGACAGGGATCGCTGCGAGGGGTTCTGTGAGTCCAGGATTCACAGTGATTTCATTGGAATAATGTACAGAATGACTCATGCCTGCATCCGAGAGTGTTACCTCGGTTCTCCGGGCTCGGCAGAGATCAATGCATCTAACCTCAATTTCAGAAAACATCTTTTAATGGAGACCCAGGAGAACAGTGGCAGTCTTTCACTCTTCACTTCTTTATTTATATTTTCATCTGTGCGACTGTGTTTTTAATTACCCACCAGAGAGCAGAACTCCTGTCAGACAGCCGCTTTAAAATCTCATCACACTAAACGCTGCTGCATCTTCCTCATTACACTTACCAGCCACCAGGGAACGTTCTGAGAACGTTCGGTAAAGGTTCCCTCAACATTATTAAAACATTGTCACAGTAACGTTAGAAACTTTTTTTTAACATCTGTAATGTTCTTTAGGTGATATATTGTATTATATATGAAAATGTTATTTTTAAGTTGTTAGTGGAACATTTTAAAAATGTTACAAAATTTTATAACGTTAAATAACGTTCTTAAAACCAATAACTTTTTTCGTATTTTTCAACAGTTTTGTGGCTAAATGGAAATGCTGAATATAAAGTTTTAAATGACGACCTGTTATGTTTTATGTATTTAAAATGTAATATTTTTACTATTAATCCACATATGCTGTAATGTACGTCTATGCATTGTGTATTTTATTATTTCTGTTGTTTTCCACTGAAACATTTCAAAACATCCATCCCCTGTCAAAACGGGTTGACAGGTTTGCACGTAGCATGCGTAACGTCCTAGCAGCCGTCTTTGTTTGAGCGTTTGGGGTTAGCGATGGCGAGGCTGTTGTGTTATTGTGTGAGATCATCTGCTTTGATTAGCGGAGGAAGATTTGTGCGTTAGATGGAGCCACACAAGAGCTTGTGATTGGAGTTAATGGCATGTCTTTATTCTGCCTCTAATTTGTATTTCAGACTAGCTACCGCATCGGATAAATGACAGTTTCAGGGTATAATTTATATTGTCAGGCCGCTGAATCTGTGACTCGACAGGTCATCTGAGCTCAGAGAGACTGAGAGAGAGAAATACAGATTTAAGAAGCAGATTTGTTTGGTGATACAGGAAATCACTCTGAAGTAGTTAGATTATATACCTCAGGCCAAAATCATCATCACGGGGTTTAAATATTTGACATGCCTCGCAGAAACATGACATGTAGGTGTCCGTGTAGCTCAACGGGTAGAGCATTGCGTTAGCAACACAAAAGTTGTGGGTTTGATCCCAGGGAACACCAGTACTGATAAAAATGTATACCTTAAATTCACAAATGAATAAATACGCATCAACTTGTCTAAAACAAATCAGTTGAACTGGATCAACAGCAACTTTCTGTTATTCTGTTCTATTAAATGTCATGAATGGATGTTTGTGGAGACAAACTGATGACCACAGAGACAAACTGATGACCATACATTCGCTCCAGTCGTGAGCCGAATGTATTGTCAGAAGGCAGAAAACTAGCATTTAACTCACCAATTGTCACTGAAAGATTTCACTCACTGGCTTGTATATGCTGGACAACGTCAGATACAACACTGGGACCCTAACAGTTCAAACATGGCTGAGAGTCATCGAATTAAGGTTTGTTAGATACCATCAGCTCACAGGATGTGTCCATGAAACGCTGCCACATGCGTTTCTCTGGATCTGCTGGAAGTCTTCCTGGACAGTCTGTTTATTCATGGAATCTACAATGTTCTCCTCACGGACCTGCACTGAATGGCTCTTATATTAAACGACATTAGCAAACAAATACCAGCTAATTAAAAAGATCAAGGCAGCAGGTTTCTACCAGGAGCTTAATGTGTTTGAAAGGTTCTGGTGTCCGTAAGGTGCAGTAGATCCCTGCAGGAACGTCTGAGGAGAATTCATTAGGAATGAATTTTGCCTGCTGATAGAGTTGCACATGCTACCTGTGTTGTTTTAGCCTGATAATTTGCCACATAATTAGCCAAATTTCCATAGAAAGGAAACATTTTGTTCTGAAATAAAAGACGATTACTTTGTTCCCCCAGTGCAGCAATATTTCAGCACATTTAGTGACGAAATGTAATTATTTGTAGTTAGTGAATAAGACACTCTGTTTACTCGCCTGTACCCAGCTAACGGAGAACGTGTGAAAGTTCTCCCAAAGGTATCAAAAACGTTATTGCTTTAACATTAGCAGAATGCTTTTTAAAGTTACATGTCATATATTAAAAACATTATTTTTAAGTTAATGTATATTCTGTAAATGTCACATGAAAAATGTGTTCGTTTCCCAAGAACACGTCTCATTATATTACCTGTGCAAATGTCAAGCTCTGCGATGTTGAGAAGATACGGCTGGAAATGTGCTGGTGTTTTAGCCTGAGGGTGAAGTTTGACAGATGTGGACAAAAGAGGCCAAAATAATGGAAGCAAATTTATTTGCAAGGGGCAGTTTAATGGAACAAAAATCATTTGTAGGGGAGGAATAGTTTTGCTTATCCAAGAGAAATATCAGAGAAAACTGTATACAGTTCTTTCTACACATTTACAGTTAGGCATTTATCAGACGCTTTTATCCAGAGTGATTTACAAATGAAGGAAACAACATAAACAGTTTTTTTACATCCTGGTTAAATTAACAAGCAAATCTTTGTAAGACAATAAGACTCACAGTGTATTTCTTAAACACACTTGGTTAGATTTATGCCTAAAACAAGAAGAATTAAACAGTCTGTAAGTTTATTAAAGGACAAACAACTTCAAAACTGCAAAATGATACAATTTCTGAACTGGCCACATCAATGTTTGCCTGAATTCACCCCTGAACTCTCTGTGTCCAGTATTCCTGACACACGTTTTATTGTGGGCTGAAAACCACCATTGTGAGTTTATCCACTTTGATGTAATCGCTAGGCTAGCATGTTAATCTCTCTGTCTCATCTGCCACGATGATGGATGTTATTTTTACTTTAAGCTTTTATCTTTCATTAAAGTGCGACATTTATTGCGCAGAGTGTTTCTGCATGCGGACGGTGGTGGTGAAAAAACACATGTAGTCATTTTCTGAGCCCCCGAGATATTCTTTACATAAATGAAGAAAAATATTTGTGCATTTTTTGTTCCTGTAATGGCTGTTGTGAGTCCCTGAAGGCTTAACTGAAGACTTCTGTCAAAAAAATTAAATATCATTTTAATAATCGCGCCTAGACACCGAGCAACTGAGCGTGTTTTTCAGTTTATTACGCTGGCTAATTTAAATTCTTTATATCCTTACAAAGCTATTAAAATCAATGTCTGTCCAAAATAATAAAACCACGCCATCAAAAAATGTTAATTTTAAGATTTTGCAAAAAGACTCAACAAAGCTGATATCTCCCACAAACATGTTTAAGCACCCATTGCATAAAACACACCTGCTTGGGCAATAACTGCATTTGTGGATGCAAGTGTTGCCCGGTTGGTAACGTACTTCCTGACAGGGAGTCTGTAGCTCGTTGTACTTTTGTGACACCACAGCTACTGTAAACACACAGACGTCCCTTGACAGGAATTCTGTAAACAATTCTAAGTCAGGAACGAAAGACAGACCTCAGAGACGAGCAGCGAATAACCTGCTGACTGCAGGGCCACTTTTGCAGTCAGCGTGACGCTCCATTAGTGTTAATGACAGTGCAGATACAGCCTGCAACAGCTACACCTGCTAAATAATGTCAACAGTCTCTGCAGAGAAAGCTTTAGTTTTTTAGCAGACATGCTTAATGTTAGAGACCGTACCTGTTGTTAACGGCAACAACATATCATTATCCACAATATATTCCTGTAACGTGGAAGACAGGAAGACAGAGGTGGGCCGGTTACCCCTCCTGGTGGATGTTTTAACTACACCATTTACAGATTTTGGCGAATGTTCTTTAAAGGTTCTTTCAAAGTAATTAAACATAAATCTTTCAGTAATGTTAATAAAACATTATGTTACATTAAACATCATATATCAAAAGCATTATACATTATTACTCATAATAAATAGACAGTAAAACGTTTTAAAAACATTACAGATGTTTTGAGAGTTAAACCTTTGACTGTAAGGTAAAATGTAAAACAATCCTTCGACAGCATTTGTGTGATTCCAGCCTCAGGAAACCTGTTTCATGTACGTTTAAACGTGAGATCGCGTGGTGTGCTGGTTTCTCCCAGTGTTCATCTTTTGTGATCGTGTTCATGGCTCATGGCAAGTCTTCGGTGCAACAAGCTAGCGCTCCGTTCACCAGTGAGGAAGCTAAAATTGGATAAGAAGGATTTGTGTTGGGTTTTGTGGTGTGTATTCAATTTAACCCCAACTCCTGCAACCCAGTTATTGGTTCAAGGTGCAGCTGTATATTAAAAAAAACAAACGAACAAGAGAAACAAACTGTAGAAATAACTGCTTGAAATCTCAACATTATAATTGGATTGATGTTTATTGCTTAGAGACACACAGAGAAAAACAGAGTTGAGAGATGTATTTAAATTGTACAGTAACACACACACACACACACACACACACACACACACACACACACGCACAGGAAAATGGCCATGTTTCCTAGAAATCTCTCAAATCCCCTTTTAAATTGATATTCCTCCACCCTCATCGCTTAAGCCGGGTGTAAATCAGGGCAGAGTTACTGCGCCTCCAACCTGAACGCATGTTCTGCTACCCTGCCCGCGTAAGACGCGCGGTACCTGAACCACACTAGCCATTAGCGCTAATGACCAGCAGGATTAATTAGCGCTAGTAGGACGGGCAGCTCGGAACGGCGTCTCCCCCTCATTAATCCGCTCGCAGGTGTCCCCCCATCCTCTTCTCCTCCATCCACACACAGAGACGATAGACGAGAAGACGTACCAATTCAATCTCATCAGCCCTCAGTAGTAAACACTCATCTCTGTAAGGGCCTCCAGTAGAGGATTTATGTCATATACCATAAATATAAAAATTGTTAAGATTTTTATCAATTTTTTAAGAGTTAGTAAAAATGTTTGAAAAATGTGACAAAATAAAAGAAAAAGCAATAACAAAATAATATCATTTTAAATATTTAATGTTTTGAACGTTTTAAAACATTTTTGTTACTTAACGGAAACGTTCTGAAAACATCCTCACAGGCTAAAACTGTTAGCCGGGTTAATGCCGTTCTGCACGCTGAGGAAACTAGCATTCCGTGTTGAGTCCAGCATCATCTGCAGTCTGAAGGAACGTCTTGATACGGGCCGTTAACTGAGGCTTTACAGGGCCATTGAAAATGACCTGCGTGATCTCCAATGACAAATAAATACGGCTGTGTGAACATCTGTCAGGGGAATCTGTCAGAGCGCCAAACCAGACCAAGATTTCACTCCGTTTGTGAGCGAACTTGTGGTGTGTCACTGAGGAACGATTTTTGTAGGAAACAGGAAGAGTTTGTAAGCGCTGTATACACAGACGAAGAATCGTGGCTGTTGGGGAATACTCTGTTTTTCTGTTATTCAGCACAGCAGGAGCTCAGCTTGTTTCCAGCGCGCACATAAAAAGCAATTTCCCATCATGCATTGCCTGGATGCCAGTGTGGCAGAGCTATGAGCCACTGACACGGAAACGCAAACAGAGGCGGATTAACTCTTTAAACTTCAGCAGGACTTCCTGGTACGTTACGGTCGTGACTGTTAGAACGACAGAGAGGAAGAATGTGCAGTTAGCATGAGACGAGTGACACTGATATGACCTTCATCATGGTATAAATATGGTGTTAAATGGTCTGTGTGTGAAATTAAAATTGTAAAATTATATTTTAGGTTTAATGTATTTATTTATTTTACTGTACAATATGTTACATGTCTTCTACAAAACAACAAAACACTCATAGTCATGTTATTAGCTAAACAAACATTTGTTTCCATTTGAAAACTGAATTGATGAAGATTTCATTGGTTAACCAAACACACAGTCCCGCCCCCTTACAAATGTTTAATCTAGATTAGCTTTAATCCAGATACAGTGTAAACAAAAGTCACTTCTAATGTAAACATCATTTCACACTTCCATCATCAACTTCCAGCTTTATTAGTAACAAATCACCGCTACAAAATGACATCAAACATGATGAAAATGAACTTGCATACGTGCTAAACAACGTAAGCTTTAAAATAAAGTATATGACTCATTTTCTTGACAAATATCAATATATATCAATGCCACTTAAAGCCATATATGTCATTTAATGATCTAGAGCCTAAAATATACAACTATACCCCGATGGCTATTGTGTCTCCATACACAAGTAAAGACGACCGTTTCAAATGTCTCACCACAGAACTTTTAGCTTCATGATTTGAGAGAAGACAGAAAACAAATACAGCCGTCCCAGTATGGTTACAACGTCCATTTTACTTTGTCACCAAATCAAACAAAAAGAATCAAACAAATCATGTATGTACAAAAGTAACCAAAACAGTTTTTAAAAAACACTTAAGTTCTGGGCTTTCCTGTCCCTTGTGTTCAATTACTGGCTAGCAGATTGGTTGTGTCACCGGTTGATTTATTTCACGTTACAAAATAACTGCTTAAGATTTGAGAAATACCAACACAAACAGACCACAAATCTCCAGGCCAGCCGACGTTTAATGAGACATAACAGCGGGTGGAAAACAAAACTGGTGCTGTTGGTGTCGACCCCACTGAGCATGTTTGTAAACCCTCTTTCCAAATTGATCTGGTTTTCACATTAATTTCATTCCTGGTGAGTCTCAGCCGTCAGATTGACACTCAGCAGCAAACATCTCTTTAAATCTTAGCATTATCAAAACCGCTGCAACTTATTTTCCAGTTCAGTGAAAATAACAAACAAGGGGGTTGACAAACAATTGATGGAAATAAAAGCTTTTGAAATTCATTCGTTTGAGTTTTTGGCAGCTACTTTGTTAACCAGAGCAAGAATTTTGTGATGAATGTTTCCAAAGGCTACGTTTCATTTGTTGAGTTTGGTATTTTGAAGGTTTAACACAATGGCAGTAAAGCGAAGATTTGTAGTTTTTTTTTTACAGCGCTCTATAGGCTCAATTTAAGTACCGCAAAACTGCAATTACAGGCGAGCGTTTTGAAAAGGATGGAGATTTATGTAGACTAGCATCAGATCTGCTGCCTGAGGAAACGCTAGCTGACGGATACTGCAGAACTCCACAAAAATCCTTCAGAAACTGACAAAGGCACAGGAAGAATTTTATGAACTGCCGGGTCAGAGGACCGCATGCAGCGCTCACACACCGACTCTGAAAAGAATCTGTCTGAGATAAAGCCGACAGGTTTTTAATCATTGGAATATCGCCCACCAACCTCATTCTGTTTTGTCAGAAGCTCCTCTGACGCTACGAGATGAGAGATCTTACATGTTTGTTATTTTGAAGGCTTTTGAATCCATCTGGCAACAGCAACCAAAAGCCTCTGCTGTGAAGGTTTCTTAAAGACACCAGGAACTCTAACTCACACCGAACGTGTCGGCGCTGAACCGTAGCCACATTCACCCGCTGTGGAGCTTCAGGTGTTGAAACTCCTTAGGCCAGAATGTGTCGTGTTGCCTTTGGTAGTTTCTACCTGTTTAAAAACAACATGAGCTTGTTGTGTGTTCATGACCACCAGCGGTTGAATAAAGGCTGGCGGATTTTATACAGTATAGCTGAGAGAAATATATACAGTATTTCTGTTACAGTTAAACATTAGCATGTAGCTTCATAAATTGTTCTTGAATATTAATTCAACACAGTTAACTGTTATTTACAGACTCTGTTTAAAAAGCTGTAACTTTGAGGAGATTTTTCTGCATGCGCAAATGTCTCCTGCCTGCTTTTTTTTTACCTTTTCATCTCAATATCCACTTAGAATGACGGTTTAATGATGTTAAACCGTGTTGATGTTTCGTTCACAATATTTATTAAAAGACCATGTGCTACTTTAATAACTCATACAGAACGTAAAAATTGGTAGATGTTAAAAAATGACCCTGTTATCAGCTGTTTGTTTGGACTGATGGAAGAATTAATGAAGACAATATAAAAAAAGTCAAAAATACTGCAGGAGACTGATGTGTGATATATTAGTTCGAACGGCAAATGAGATTCAGATACAGCATTTACAGTAACATGAAATGACAACAGATTTGATTAAATACTTTCAAAGGCACATTTTATACAGTACTGGTTCTGAAATGGGTTCAAATTGTAGCTTGTTTATTTACTTATAGAGGCTGTTGTAAAGATGAAAAAGTGCAATTTGTTTACATTATGATGGCCAAACATGTCTATGAGAGCCAGGCCCTGGAATGGGGATGAATTAATATTTAAAAATCCACTTTATGATGCGTTTAAATTTGCAGTAAATCCAAGGACACGATTTTTAGAAACAATGCAATTCGTTTTAAACAATGCAAAAAGTGCAGAAAATAAAACACAAAAATGTAAATCTGTAACCAACTTTACCACAAATAAACATTTCAGTGTGAAAAATAAAGCAATTATTGCACACAAAGAAATCCTGTGATGACTAAGATAAAAAATGAAACCATTTTATCATACAGTAACTCAACAGCCATAGTGTTGCACAAAAACAGCGTCAAAACTGGGTTTGTTCTCAAACGATTGATTTCTGGTGAGTTAAACCCCTTAACATACATATTCATGTGACATGCAGCACAATTATAATAATCTCTGCACATCGTAGTTTTTTACAGCAAGTGTTTGGGGACTAGTGTAGAGGTTCAATGACACTGGCTCTACCAATAGGATAAAATAAACTTTACTTTCTTCGAACGGACACACACACACACACACACACTCATTTTCTATGATACCATTTGACTGATTCACACCCTCTGAGTATAAGTAGATTATTTGATCACAAACTGTTCTTTGTAACTTTTCTAACCGCTGTGGCATCTGAAATGAAAGATGACATTGTAAACTATGCCGTACCGCATTCTTCTCTTAAAATAACATTCCTTCATTAATTCCTTCAGTATTCCTGGGAAATGCATTTTTTCGCTTCCCCATTTGAAAAGATTTCACACTGCCAAATTTAAAGCAGGTAATATTTGTTAATACATTATAAAAATCCTGTAATCATTAAACTATAAGGAACTTTCAGACAAATAAACATACGGGTGTAAAAAGAGCCATTACTGACTTGAATGATAAGTTACATAAGACACAATAAAATATAACCGACTTCTCCTCCAATATATTTATTTTGCATTCTGCTGAATTGTGAATGTCTTTCTGTGCCATTGTTATCTGATGCTGTTATTTAATATAAAATCAAAAGCAACACTGTATATCGACTATATTTCTTCCGTTCTAAAGCTCTTATTTTTAGCATCTATAGGGTGGAATTAAAAGTGTCCTGTGGCACTTTGTTAGGTTACAGCTTTTTGACTGCATGTGTCTAAACCGGAGGTTCATAAACTATTTCAAAATTATCTTAAAACTCATTTACACTTTAAAGTGCAACCTCTGATATCACTCCGGTTAACAACTTTAAGGACTGACAATCATAACTAAAACATAATTTTATAATAACCAGAAAGGATTTCCTCTTATTTTTCAGTTTAATCACTAGGGTCTACAGAGGTCTGAAACACTGAAGTACGGCTGTAATTTTGGTCCACAAAATGATAATTCATTTCTCATGATTTCTCAGCTAAGCTCAGTACAACCGTATGATTTTAACACTTTGCCTCATTGTGGTTATGCAAATGAGGCACCGGTGTGGAGGTGAGGGGTTGAGCGCTACGTTTTCAATAACAAAGACGCTAGCGGCAAACACCTCCATTTTCCAAAGCGTGATTTCGGCTAATTTAGGAGCGTTTCAAAGGAGACAATGTTTGCTGATTCCCAAAGTCAAATAAGAATACAAAACAAATTAAGGGGAAACTGAACACAAAAACCCCTAAAACCGCATGGATTTACATGATGACAAACACCACAGAGCCAAATTACCATCCCAGCATAAGTGATGCTGAATAAAGTCCCTCACGGCCTTTCGGACGAATCAAACCAAACTGGATCCCGCCATCGGCGATGTCAAAACTCTTTAAAAGCTCAAAGGGTTCTGTACAGTTGTTGTGTTCGGCCGTCTGCGGGGTTAGAACATGCTGAGGAGTGAGGAGAGAGTCAGGATCAGGTACCGGCAGGCCAGAGGGACATCGGATCCTCCCGTGCTTCCGTACGGAGCCGTGTTGGGAGCTGTAAACAACAGAACACAGACAGCTGATTACCACATTCTGTGAGTTATTCCTTCAGTCTAGCTGAACCTGCTGGCTTTTATCAGAACCGAGCTCACGCAGACTGTTTTATTCGCTTCAATCAAAACTCAGACCCGGAGGGGTTTGTGATGTGATAGTAACGCTTCTGACATTGTATCTTTAAGTTTTGATGGTGGTTTAGATACAACATATTTATTTGATCCATTACCCACCTACAGAGAAATATGAAAATAGTTTATTATAATCTGAAGACGTTATGCAATGATGCAAATGTTTTGTGTGGTTGCCAAGGTGTTGCTATGTGGTTCTAGGGTGGCTGTAGTCACGAGGGGCCAACAGTCAAAAGATTAACAAAGTGTAACACTCAGAGCTGGGTTTTCAGCAGCAGTGATAAGCCTGTGCTGCGTTGGGCATGTTTATATTTTCTTAGCCAGCACAGTTCTCAGGGCAGGAAGCCTCAGTCTGTCCCTGAAGCAAAACAACTTGAGAGCAGAACTCAGGAGATGCTTGAGAACAGGTGTGAGTGTGGACACACATTTATCTTCATGAGAGTGTGTGTTAATAACAGACAGTGACCTACCTAAGAAACGCGCGCACACACACACACACACACACACACAAACACACAAACACACACACACAGACACGCTTTTATGTTCAGTAGGTTTTTTGGTTGTGGCAGCATCAAAAAGCCTTTCTGACTGTGTTTTTGTATGGATGCTTGATACAATAATTGCTCTGTGATGACTGCTTTTCTAAATGACCAAAAATTGGATCTCACAGCTCAGATAAAAAGCCACACACCCATTTTCACCTACATTACAGCTTTTAGGACTCTAAACCAAATGTTTTTTTAAAAAAAAAATGTATATAAATAATAAAACAGCCACGATCACACCACCTGTAACGGAGAGCCCAAAAACTAGAAATGGAGCCGGAAAATGATGCAAATTGTGATGATGCGAAACAAGCTGCAGATAATGACACAGTTTTCGCTGGGCAGAGACAGGAGACGGTAACCATGGAAACACCTCACATCCTGAGTGTGTAACGCACTACCAACACAAGCGAATCGCTCTGTCTATTTTTCTGAGGTAAACTGTTCATCAAATAAATAACAAACGATGCCACACAAACACTGAACTGCATAAGGACAAAACGCTTTAATCTGTTGCGCTGCTGCTATTATTTATGTCGTCCCGGTTCCCAAATCAGCTACTGTAAAAGTCAGTAATGTTTTAGAGTCGTTCCAGAAACATCCCATCAACGTTTCACTAGAAGTAATTAAGTCTGGCTCCGTTGTGGAAGTTTGGGGCCCGTTTAACATCCCACTGCGTCTAAATCGCTCTGTTGTTGTGGCGATGCAGGTAGTTACTGCATTTACCAGTTTAATTATCTCAACCCCCACCTAGACAATGCCTGTGCAAAAATATATGTTTTCACTGGATTCATGTTTTTAAGACCGTACAGTATATAAACACTGGGATGCTGGAACGCCAATTTTCTCGTTGTTTGGATCAAAAAACGAATCAGTCATGCACGGCTAAATCACATTTGCACATTCAGAGCTCACAAACATTTTCCCTTCATGTGATTACAGAGAGAACATGTATTATAACTCCTCACAATGGTTGTTAAAGAACAACTTAAGGCCGTGGAACTGAAGTTAGTGAGTAAGTCCTCCAATTAAAACACATTCAACCCGTCCTCCACTGTGTGTTTGTTTTGGTTGAGTTAGTTAACAGCTTAAGTCTTTTCAGGCATAATGTTGTGCCTACACAACAGGGTGGAATAAAACACAGGCTTCCACCCTATAATCAGTGACTTGTTTCAATCCCACAATCCCCTTTAACTGGCAAATACTCCATCGTTGAGCTTCTTAGTGAATCCAGCTCTCTGTGTCTTTGTGCAAGTCTTATGTTATGATAAAAGCAGTAAGTTAAGTTATAATTAGGCTAGTTCCACAGTTTAAACACTATGAAACAATATGGTTTAAATCCTGGATGCTGATTGGTGGATAATCCACAATATACAAACACTGGGACGTGAAACGCACACGCAAAATTTCTCAAAATACAAACCCAGCAAACTCTACAAAAGGAAAGCAATCGTTACAAGGGTGGTGATGTGAGAGGGACGCAAGCGTTTATCTGACCCCGGAGACTTTTCTCCTCAGGCCCTGAGAGAAGTTCACCGTCCTTGATCATCAATCAGTGGCCGTTGTTACCTGCAGAGGAAGACTCACAAACCTCTAGCCTCTGTGGAGTCCTTGGCAAACTAGCATAAATCTTGCATCTGCAATCGTCGTTTGATAAATATTCCCTTTAAGTCTTAATTTAGTGCTTCTGTTGCCCATATGATAAACGACCTCATTTCCTGCCTCATAATGGAGCTAACGTGAAAAACGCTTCGTTCGGTTTGATTTAGCACAAACGGCAGATTTGTGGTTTGGAAACTTTGTTTGGAGTGTTTTCTGTTATCTGTGATGACACGCAAAAAGGCAATGAAAGGGTGAAAGAAAGAATGAATAAAGAAAAGGAAATTCAATTTCAAATTTTAATAAATAAATGAATTTTACAGGAACTTTAAAGTCTATCTTGGTATTAATTCAAAAACAATCATACAACTGTCCAGACAGCATAATAATATAATGCTATGTCTTGCGTTCTTTTTGTGGAATAAATGATAACAGTTGTACATTGTTCCTAATAAATAAGCGATACACACTAATGATGAAAACTGTGTTTTAGCACCCAAACACTCTTCCAATGTAAACTACTGACAAACAAACACTAGTGACACAGTGACTTAAGAAGTGCATTAAACTGGTGTGCAAGTGGCAAGTGAACAACACACACATTTATGTCTTAAAATACAGCACACAAAAGTGCCACAGCTGTCTGGTGTTTCTCCCAAAGTCTCTTAGTCTCCTTCATCGACCAGCGTCCCACAGGTGGAGTAAATAATGAAGACTATGAGTTGCAGCAGTATCACAAAGGTTTGTTGCTGAGTCAGCCACTGTTGCTATAATGTAGCCATTTGTCCAATCCCCTCTCCTTTACATTTAACTAGAGCTAACTAACAACATAAGCTGCACTGAGATGCAACAGCAGGGAAACTTCAGTCCAGTCTCTAGAATTGTACAGAATCTAGAAGATTCTGGAGCAGATGGTTTGTCTCGTAAAAGATGGAGCGTGTTAACCTCAAGCGTTGCTGATTTAAAGTGCAGCAGAACCTGTAGATGTGTTAACATCTGAAGGTCTCCACAAACACAACAACGACACGTCAGAAAGATCCCTCAGATGTTATCTTCACCAAATAAACTCTGTCCTTTTGCAAATGCCAACAGAACGTATAAAATAAATACCCCACAGCGACACGTGCGCTTCAGCTTGTTTGGGCCAGGAATTGCTTTAAACCTCCATGTCTCAGCCTTCTGGAAAGGGTCAAAACTTATTGATCAGCCTTGCTTGACGATTCCTGACAAATTAGGCCGGGATATCGACCCTCTGTATGACCCCTTCTGGAGCTTTGGTGCAAATTACAGCAGCAGCCCTGTCAGAAATAAACACAAGCAAGCCAGAGAAACAAAACACAGGCCTTTATAACTGGGCAATTTGCAGGCAAAAGCAGCAGTTTAGGTCCCAGGCTGCACATTAACCTCATATTTTAAACTTTAAACTGTAGAGGAAATTCCCTCTCTGCATTCATAACTCATCTCAGTTGTTTTCACAGCTTTGTTTAAATGCACTCAGGAAAGAGCAGAAACACACAGAATAACACAAGCGTTCACAAGCGTTTTTGAAAGTGCCGGTTTTCTCATCATAATGAAAAACCCAATTTGTGGTGTCTGACTGTCAATTATTATGTGCTTTTAAACATTCAGTAAAAGTTCAGTGTGTTCAACATTCTTCTGTCAAAACCCTGCGTGAAAGTAAACGGTTACATTTTATGAACCATTAAATGCTATTAAAAGCTGCTACTAAAATCTAATTCTGGTCATTTTTATTGAAGTCATTATTCTCGCTACTTCAAAATTGGCTCAATCAAGATTTGTGTTTTTTTGCTGTGACATGAGGTCAAAACTGTTTGTGACAACAGCACAACTAATTAGAAAAGTAAAGTTACTGGAGTCAAAACACTGAGTGTCTTGAACAATAATCAGAAATAATGAAATTGACTAGCATACCAAGATCACACCATAAACTTCTCATTGGATTCCAGACAACAGAAACTGTTTAACCAGTGTACTAGTTAGAGTCAGACTTAACCAGAAGGTTGCACACACACACACACATAATATGAATATATAATATATGGCCCAGCTGTACTGCACACACTCAAAGGTTTCCTCACTGGCAGTCAAAATGCCACAATCTTTGCATCAATATCAGCTCATACAGCCACCAAACTGTATTTGATATGTGTTTGTAAAATAATGTCTCTTAACTGAAACTGTTTCTCTCCTCTCTGCCCGTCTCAAAATTTCAAAACTCTGTTATTCATCTACAGAACAAACTCACTTCAGTCTTTCAAATGCCAGCTAAAAAAAGAAAGAACGAGTTATCGAAACCTAATCTAATGGAAATCATGCACAGCCGTTAGAAATAAACAAGCGAGGTTCGCTCGTGTTTCTCAGGAAAACGTGAAAAAGCCCCACCGTGAATCGCGGATGAGGTAAGTCAAGGTTTTAATGTCCTGGCCTTTCATCTCGTGTTCCACGGGAGAGAACCGCCGGGTGACGTGTAACGCCTAAAAGGTTCTGCCACAGTTAAACAAACTCTAAAAACGAAAGCAAAGCGAACAAACTAATCCTCTTTTCTCCAAGGAGCAGAGACAAAGCGTCTGCCACTCCTTCGCATACAAATGAGCGTTACCAGACAGGACAGCGTGAGACATGGGCTTATTAATGAGGCCTGTGCGACTAAACTCAGTCTGACAGGTTGTTTAAAAATGTTTGGATGGGTCATGGGATTCACACCTTAAGATGTCTTGTCAAAAGGATCGCGCCGCTAACTGACCCTCATCTCTCCTGTATGAGCGGAAAGAGAAAATGACAGTCCCGCTGAGATTTCTGCACGCCAGAGTGGTCCGTGATGCTATCGGAGGTGTTTGGGAAATTAAAATTCGGAGCCCTTGGGAGCGTCCAAGCCTCCGGGCATATTTCCTAATTTAACAAAAAAATATGTTTAGGAGAGCGTGAGATCTGTGATTAAAAAGATCTGATTAGACAAGCATCTGAGAGAGAGAGAGAGAGAGAGAGAGAGAGAGAGAGAGATTGAAGATTGAGAGAGAGAGAGAAAGAGAGAGAGGGGGAGAGATTGAGAGAAAGAACAACCTGTCTTACTCAGATTTTGGGATAATTGCCAGTTTTAGACAGAACAGTGAAATACTGTAATGACACACAGAAGCTGTAAAAAAAAAGATATATTTACATCATTTAAACAAGCTAATGCAACACAATGCATGAAGATGTTTCTAAATTAATTTTATGACAATTATTGTGTAAAATAAATGTTTACTGAGTCCATTTGCATAAGTAAATACATCATTATGTTTGTTGGCAATAACCAGATGTACAGAAATTCATATTCAGATGGACACAATTACATTTATCAGGAAACAAATGGAGCATTATTTTTCATTAGACAATATCCCTCCATGTACTTTATTTAATTGATCAATAACTCAATTACATTTTATTTATATGCACATATCAACATTTGTTCAGAAGTTTTAGTCTTAAGTTTAAGTCCAACAGTCATTTTCATTCCCACTGAACCTCGCTGACGTTAGCTAAATAAATTTAAGTTCCTACAACTTTGTCTACAACCAAAAAGTTCCAACAAAATGAATTGCTTTTGTAAAATGTCAAATAATATCTTCACAAAACTGAAAGTTCTCAAATGTAATCCATGCCCATAAATAGTGTGATTACATTTATCCAGCGTTTTACAAATATCACATCTCTGTGATAGATCATCTTTGTTTTACTAAAACAGCTCATTAGAATCATTAGAAGCAAACAAATGTCACAGTTTGCCTGAACAGCAGCTTAATTGCAATAATTCTTCGTTCTACTTTCATGTAAACTGTTTGTTTGTTTTTCTCATGGCTTTCAATTGTGTTACATAATCCAAACCGCGTTTGCCAGCGTCAACCGTGTCACTTATTCGTCCCATCTGAGGGGTCACTTTAAATGTACACGTTTTTTAACACGTTTGCTCTTATGTTCCTGCACTGAAACGTCCATTAATGAGCCCTGTGAGAAGCAGGCATGACTGTGGTACGGACAACAGCTTTATGAAGTAACTTTCTCATTTCATCATTCTGAGACGAAGCAAGTTAATATCCCTCAAATGAGTAAATAAGACAGGAAATGGTTTCATAAATAAAAGCTCAGCATTTTGGCCTTTTGAGACAACAACAACAGTGAATGAATGCCTTAAATATTGTTTGGAAATCTCCCTAATCTCTCAAAGATTTTTTTGGCCACCAGGAGTTGTTTGAACTCTGTGCTTATCAGTATCACTTTGAACCCAGCCGTCCAATCACGTGACAGGAGGGCGGGACAAGTACCACAACAACCAATTGCATATCACAGCAATATTCATATCACAGCAACCACAGCGTCTCAGCTGAAAAACACTGTGAAGTGCCCACAGGTGGCAATTCAGACGAGTGGCAGACATTTTCATCTGTGTGTAAACGCTTTGGTGAACACACAGCCTAACAGTTACAGATGTTTCCCTCTGCAAACATTTCCTCTTCAGAAATGATCTTACATGATCAGAAAACAAAGTTTTGTTGTGAGTTATAGTTCAAAAGCTGCCGTGATCATTACATCTGAGAGGGACGAACACACATCACATTCTGTCTGTCTGCCTCACATCACAACTACAGTATCATCAACAAAACATCACCTACAGACACCATCATCATCGTGTCATAAACCCTTCCTCACAAACTGGAAACCCAGTCAGCGAGAAACGCACTCTTTCATTCTTTCACTCATCAAGAGTTTCTGCACTTTAAGAAAAATATGCAAAAGACCTTTCAAGCGAAACAAAACTATTAGTTTGCGGTTTGAAATCATGTTGAAACGACATCGTCTCCCCTTCAGCTTAGCTTCATAAAAAATCACTGAGAACAACTTTATAACAGCCAAGATGTCATTTAAAAACATCTCATTGTCTTAAATTAGCAGGTTATGGTTAGTATACACTTAAATAACACTGAGATGTTTAGAAGAAACCATCACCATGATGCACTATATACTATATTAAATACTGTATAGAGATATATGTTACAGTATATGATATATAGCTGTTCCTATATAAACATACATTTACAGAACTTATAAAATGTATAGAACTGATCACAATGATGTAATCATCTATGTGGCATATGATATAGTATATTATATACTATATATACTCTATACTATATGACATACTATATACTATATATACTATAAACACTTATAGTACTGCATATGCAGTGTCTGTGGGCATGTTTATATGTTTTTATACCGACAGAAGGTAACAGATAAAAGCTAAAGATAACAGCTATTCTGAGATCAAGAGCGAGACGGAAGGAGAATTAACAGACACAAGAGAGGAAATGAGAGAAAGTTCTATGCAACTTCCTGTCAGAACTCAAGAACGGCGTACAGTCAGAAGCAACATCCACAGACGTCTCACTAGACTGTTAAAATACCTTTTTAACTGCTCTGGCTCCAGGTGTAACATGCTAAACGCGTCTGTGAGCTCTCACAGAAGAACTAGCCCGGTTCATGTTTAAAGCTGACCTTAACACGATCTGAGCCCAGACACATGTTCGGTCTGTGATGCTTCTGTGCACAGCTGGTGCTGATGTGAGTGGTGGGGGGGGTGTGTGTGCAGGGGGTGACATAAAAGCTACAGATACCTTTTAATGGACAGACCAGAGAAGGAGCGATAGAGTGGGTGAGATAAACAGGGCGAGGTTGCATGTCAGAGGAGCACAGATAACTGGGTGTAGGAAAGAGAGATAGGGAGACATAAAGAGAGAGATAGAGAGAGAGAGAGAGCATTTAAACCCCTGTGAGGAGATTTTAGCCCATGAAAAATGCATGTTTAAGGTCCACAGGCAGAACTGAATACTAGCCTAAAACGTGCCAAAAAATTAATAAAACACAAAATCCATCAAACATCACTGCTCACAAAATCTGATCAGGAAGTTTATCCACTGACACATGAGCACTAAAACAGCACAAACCTTCTGCGGCGTACGATTAAACGCCAGATCAGAGCTGAGCGCATCTGTATGCAGAACGAGGAGCGACATTGATTTTTGAGGGCCGGTGTAAACGCACAATCATGTAGACTGGAGATATTGTCCACAGAAGCACACACAGGACTCCTCTGTTTAAATCTATCCTGTGTGCTTATCCACAACCACATATGTGTGTTTTTTATATAACGCAAGGCAAGGACAGGCAGAACCATGTCAGGGTTCTTTACGGTTCTTTAGCTGATCTCACCCTTCCTGATACAGCACAAATCTGAAAAGTCTGTAAGGTTTTGCTAAATGGGATTATTCTCCTACGGGCCACAATTGGCCCACGCAGCTCATTTTGAAAGAGTGCACAGGGCGCTGAGATCACAAACCTGACAGATTGTGCGAAGGAAGACTGGTTATGCGGATTGTGGCTGAAAGACGGACGGATGAGCCAACAAACGTGAACTCATTAATATTGAACTTTGGAGGAATGAGGTTAATTTTAATACCAAATGTTGTGCTTCCATGGCAAGCCTGAAAAGTATGGTGTCATTCGTGAGGGACTTAGTCGACCGGCTACAGATACCAGGAAGTAAATCTCCTATTTCTAAGCTAAGAAGATTTAACGGACTTCTCAATATGAGTTATGGAGACATCAACTTCTTCTCAGATGTTTCTCCTATAATTACGCAAGACAAATTAAAGTTTACATGCATGAGACATTCGTGTTAATGTACAGTAAACCTAAAGCACTTGAAACGAATATGGTTATCATAACACAGACAATGAATCTATGGAAGAATTTGAAAAGTCTGACTTTAGAAATTTGGATTGCGTTTTGGCCAGTATTAAAGATTTTTTTCCTGTCACTTTTGTCCTGCCAGTTTACCTCAGTTTTAACTGGAACTCTTGACGTGAGGACAGATGGCGTTTTATCATAACAACATTCTTGCAAGAATTACCAATATCATTACAACATGCTACCAGCTCTAAAGCTAAAAAACTCCCCTCATGTCCTCCAAAAATGTTAATAACACACAGTAAAGGTCTTCTGAAGTACCGCAGTATATTCCAGGTCTGCTAAAGCCATGAGATACTGTACTATAGTACACACACACACACACACACACACACACACGCACACACACACACTATGAAAACTGCTTTAAAGTGAAAAGATAAAAATGTCTATTTTAAACCAAACATAATTAGTTTAGATGTGTATCAACATTATATGAGTTA
>JBAJNP010008043.1:0-21119 GCA_036877545.1 Yasuhikotakia modesta | reverse complement strand
AAAGTAAAAAGGGGAGCTACCTTTTTGTGATGGCAAGGTATTAAAATGAAAGTGACTGTGTGCTATACAATTTGTGTTATAATGAGGGCTGAAAGAACTACTACACTAAAGAACAGCAAAGAGAAATATGTTGCATTACCTGTACTAGAGATAAGGTCTTTTGCCCGGCTATGGAAAAAAAAACAATTACATGAATTACATGGTAAACATGAACCATGAACTAACTAACTATATATATATATAGACACACACACACATGCATATTTAAATAGTATATCTTAACCTGAGACAGGTTGGACTCACCTCTCCAGACTTGGAGAACGAGTTAGTAAGTTTGTTGATGAGGCAGCTTTCTTGGTAAGCCGCTGTTTCATCTTATCTTGGGGGTCTTTAATTAGTTTCTCACTGTTCCTTCTTACCCTGATCTCAGAAAGACATAAATACCAGTCAGTCACTGCATGTGGTGTATTATGTGGTGTACAGAGTACATACTTGATAGGAGGTTAAGACATGCTTAGTTGATTAGATTTAGACAGGTGTTTGGACCATCAGGTTTGGACAAGTGTGCCATGCAAATGCACCCACATTATCAAACCCACCACCCACAATCATCCAAAATAAATCAAACATGCAGACCCAGTATGAAACAAAGCCACACAAACTAATTAGAAACCTGTGATGAGCTAATTAAGGCAAGAAGCTTCAATGAATTCCAAAAATGAGCTCCAAAACGTCTTGGCTACATATGTAACATCTATTCCCTGATGGTGGGAACAAGACCTTATATTGATATAGTGACACTAGGGGTTTGACCTTAGGAGAACAATCACTCTATTTGCTTTCAAAAATGCTTATGAGAATTGGCCTTAAAAATAAGGCATCAACAAAAAATGTTGGGTGGGATTTGAATGCTGAAGGGTAGATGTCATGCACCACTTTTTGTGGAGGTTTGTGCTGAGGAGCCTACACAAACTGTTCTCTTTCTGTCACTTACTTGGCATGGTATTAATGTAATGACACTAGGTATCTTTTAACTAAACAATAACTAAAGTGGAACCATCCCAAGTTATAGGCCATGACATGAGTTCCATGCTAGAGGAAGACATACCTATAGAAACTAGTCTGTTGCATGATTGTGGTTGCCTAGGATGTTAGAAGTTCACAAAGGCCACAGTCTCTGCTGGCTCCAGGTGACAGAAATGAGAAGAGTCATGGCAACTAGGATGGCACAGTTACTGTGTTGTCTGTCCTTACTAATACACGCTTTCAAAGGCCAAAGCATCCACAGGGCAAGCCAACTGGAAATAACTCTAGACACAAAGATGCCAATGCTGATGGGTCCCTTTAGGATCCCGATCCTGTGTGCCCTTTGCAGACAGTGCCCCTGCCCATGATTCATGTAACACTTGCAACCAAAAAAACAATGACACATAGAAACCTATCCAAAGACTGAAAAGGATAATGACACATGATAGCCACTTATTATGTGCCTTGGTGCCATGCCGACCTCAGGAGTTGGACAATGGGGTGAAAATTGTCTCACAGCAATGGAAGGCCATGTTAGTTTAAACAACAGCAAAATACAGTCAGTCCTGTATTTTAGTCCTTAATATGGGGGCCGAGGTTCTGTCACTGGACTCCATTTTCAATTTTCATGTGGACTCCAAATTCTGTCAGTGTGACAGCACAATGTGTGCACGTCGTGCATTTTCTGTCTATGCACTGCAAAACCAGGCATTATGTAAATGCAATTAAAAGTTAACAATTGTTAGATCAATATGTCAGCCAGTATTTGCTCTTTTAGAAATTATTATTGTGTCTGCTTGGCTTATATCAGTTCTAAAATCTAGAGCTTTGTAAATTAGTAATGCACATTTTTGTTAATTTCGCAAAAATATAATGTAAAATACATTTTCATTTAATTATAGTAATGTTACGCAGGGTTCAATATACGGCCTGGTCTTCAATATACAGACTGGAGAAAACATTTCTAAATATTCTTATAATCACAATTAAGCTTTCAACAGAGAAAAAAGTCGCTTTGGATAAAAGCGTCTGCTAAATGCATAAATGTAAATGTTATTTACTACATTATTAATAATAAAATAGAATTACAAATTTTGCCAAAAGTCAGGTTTTCGATTTCACACAGTACATTTAGAGATTATAGATACATTTATGGGTTATTAGGGTTATTAGGGTCAAAACTCAAAGATGGCGAAGACCCCATTTTATCCGTTTATTATTACTTTACACTTATTAGGGCAAGGCCTGAACCCATTCTTTTTGCATTGTTAACCCGTCATTAACAATGCAATTTTTTGTTTATTTTTATTTGAACAACATAATCGAACTGTGCTCCAACTCACCTCTTCTAGCCTGAGTAATAGTGTTTACCACCAGTGGTGGTAAGACTAGACTTGGGGGCTCCAGAGAATGGGCCTGAGGTGCCAGATTATGCCCTGCCAGGAAAGAGCTGTGAAAAGGAGCATCAGTTTTGAGAACCAACTGCACCAAACTACCATCAAGCCACCATCAAGACTTGCTTTTCCTCCTCCCTGACTTTGCACAGTCTATGCAATCAGGCTCACTGTGGTAATTGCACACTTGGACAGCCCCCTGGGGCTAGCTGTGCGCTAAAGCGTCTGTGCCAAGGGGAGTGTCAGCAGAGCATACCTAAGTCAATTCCAGAGAGGTGAAGAGAGCCACCTGTGCCACGCTGAACTGATCCGTATAAAGCTGAACTACTTGGGGGTGGACACTCACCCTGGGCATCACCTGTCGCAAAGCACATCTGCTACATGATTGAATTGCCCAGGATTTAAGCTTGCAAAGAGAGAGATTATACCTAATATCCATGGCGGAAACTGGCATGCAAATCCCACCTACCAATTTTTATTGGCTATTATTAAGGCCAATTTTGTATTGTTGTTTTATACAAACAACAGAGCAATCAGTCTCCCTATATCGAACCCCTACTGTCACTACATAAACATTGAACCCCTACTGTCACTACACACAAAACATTTCTTTTTGTGTTCCACAAAAAATTGTGCCTAGGAAACTAAACGATTTTGATTTTTTGATGATTTTTTCATTTTGGGTGAGATATTTTTATAATACATATTTCTATCACACCAACAGCTTATTTGTTTTGGCGATTATCTCATTTGTTCAGTATTTACCTAAAGGGGAGTCAATAAGTTCTGATTACCTTATATTATTGCTTCATTTTCCATAGAATGATGTAACCATAATAACAGACATGCATATCATTCTCAATCTACACTGCAACTGTGCAAACACATTGTGTTTACTGCTCACCTCTTCCTGTTAGAAAATAAAAGCTATATTTTCCAGAACACTTAAATTTGCCCAGACAAATCACAATCCATTACCACGAACGAATACAATGAACTTCTTACAGAAACTGTCATGTGTAAAAAGCTCAACTCTTTTAAAAGAGTTGAAATGACGCCAGGAACACATTAATCAAATAAATCCTGAATTGTGCAGACATGTTGTAAAATGTCTTTTAATATTAGTGACAATTTCAACAAAAAGAATTTCAAAACTATTTTTTTTGTTTAAATACTCTCTTGCCAATTATATATTAACCCTAAAGAAAACTTTTTGTTGTTTAGAGGTCTCAGTTAAGTTATGTAACTACATCCTGGATGTTTCGCTAATAATCCCTCAGAAACAGAAACAAATGATTGACGATAAAAACTGTTGTAATCCAAGAAAAGTGTACAGCTATAAAATCTAATTATGATAGCCTAGTAAATAAGATAATCTGGATGCCAAGAATCAGCTCAAAAAGTTGTAACTTTGATTTTTATAGCAATGCAAGCGTTAGCATTAGGGTTAGATTCAAGATCAGAGGCAGAGAATTTAAGCAGCCAGCCAATGGTTGAATCCACTGTGGCGGTCACGCACGGTTGTTTCTCTCCCTCCTGGATAGAGGAGAGGGGCGCTCCAGTGGTCTCTTTTGGGGGTGCTGGCGAAGAGGATGTTGGGGTTTGAGGGCATGATCCCTGGCTGTCTTCGCTGCCTTTGCTCTGCTGTTGCTGCAGGGTTCTGATTGTGGCAGGCTGAATGGTATCTTCTACCACAGAACCCCATGTGTGGTCTTCATCTATATTTTTCTCCTCTCTGCTGAACTTGATCAAGGGGTCCTCAGTAAAGGGGATGCCTTCAGGCAAGGCATCCTCAAGGGAAAGACTCTTGACAGCCTGTGTTGGGGCCAGTGGGACAGTCTCGTGATTTGGAATCCATGGTTCAGTCTGTGTGCACCTGTCATTAGTGCTTGGTTTGTGGTTGGAAATGGTTTTTGCCCCGCCCTCCCCATTTTCAGCTGTGTTTGAGATATGGCTACAGATACACAAACAAGACAGTTGAAGGCCATTTCAGAATGCATCCTGCTGTTCAAATTGACAATTATTGGTACCTGGTACTGATATTATTAAAGTAATGAATATTATTAAATTAACATTAAATCAATTCCAACCTTTTTTAAGCCCTTGACAACTTTATTTGAGAAAAAGGGTCTCAAATATCACTTATTTAAAATACTGTAGCCATTAATGTAGTCATTTGTTTCAAGGAGAAAAATAAATTCTGATTTAGAAAAAAGTGGGTAAATAAAATGACAACATTTTCTTTTGACAACATTTTTTTTTTAATTTGTGTTTTTAAATTAGGTGCCATGCAATCGTGATACTTCATGCCATACACATTCATCCCATGAGGGTTTTCAACTTATAATCCTATGATTACCAGCCAAATTCTTTAGACACAACACCATCCAATAAAATGTCATAGACCTGTAGTAAACCTGAAAGACAAACTGTAATTTAAGTTAAAATGTAAATAAGAAAATCTTACTGAGGTTTCGACATCATAATCAGCACATTGTCTCCGCTTTCCCAGGATTGCCAAAGAATGTTGTGTTACCACTGTTTTTAACAGAACTTTTCTTATCAAATAGATCAAGAACTTCTGTAGCTTCAGCAAGGAATGTTTCTTTATCTTAGATAACAGTATGTTTTTGAATATTGTAAGTAGGATACTCAAAAATGTACTAATTTCAATACTACTTGTGAATAAATTGGCCATTTAGTTTATGAAAAGTGTACTATACTATAACAGCAGTAAACTTTCAGTGAACTAGTTTACAACTGCATTATCTGAGAAATAGATCATGAATAGATGAAGTAAAAAGGAGACGCATAGTGATAGTACACATTCTTGTCTTTTGGTTTAAAAGTATACTAATAGAACACTGTGATGTATGGGTGCATTATAACTGTATACAACAGTTTTATACAGGAAAGTGCAATAATGCCTCACAAGCAAATTGTAACAGTAAAAACAACTACCCATAATGCTCTGTACCTGTTGGGTGGATGCTGAATTCCATCAAGAGAGCTTGCAGATAGTCTGTATTGTTTAGACAACCCATCCACATAACAGGGCTGATTTAACACCCGGGCTGCAGAAGGGTTCACTGATGTTGTACAAACACAAACATTTACACTGTTTTACATGTTACAGTCTTTAATGTTAAAGCTGACCAAAGCAGATTTTTTTATTCATAAAATGTATGTGAACACAGTCACAAACTGAGACTAAAGTAATGTTACACCAATAAACAATACATCTGATGCAACTCAGCAGCAGCACAAAGAAAACATTAACAAAGCTCTTACCAGCTATCAGCTGCTGTTTTAGCAAAGGTATCTGTTGGTCATGAAGACGTAGCTTGCGCAAGGCATCGGCCAATGAGGACTTCAGCAGCGTTATTTCATCTTCCTGTGCTTGGAGGCGCACCTCCATTAACGAAAGCCTGTCAGGAAACTCAGTGCTACTTTCTGCTGACATGTCATCTAGACGAAAAGACAGGCAATCAGAGTTATTCTAAATTCTAAAAGTAAGAACCACAAATAAATAAACATTGTGAAAATTGAGGCTCAGAAAATGTTAATTTACCTTAGCATGCGGTTGTTTGCAACATAAGAGAATGTAGAGATGAGAATGAAGATGTAGAACAAACATAAATGTTGTCATTTATATGTCTTTACTAATATATGTACATATATGGTCTTAATTTACTTGATCCTCCTAATCTATATAATTTTAATGTCTATGTTTGTTTACACTGTACAGCATTTTAAATGAATTCTGTCAAGTAAAGTAGACAGATGAGACAGTATAGACAGTCAGACAGTATCTCTCTGTAAGGACAGTAAGTTCATTCCGCAGCCATCTTAGTTATACCGCTGGGGGAAGCCAACATAATAAATTAAAAATAAATGCCAACAATGATTGTGACAGCAGTGACACTCCTATAGACCTCCACAGGAAGAATGAAATGCAGAAGTTGTGTCATTAAGAGACACTTATATTAATATTTACAAAGAATTCTGCAAATAGATTAAGTTGTTGCTGGCTAAGTTGCTAAGTTTAAAATGGTTTAAGCTGCCATTTAAACCAGTTGACTGCACAAATTGTCTTGGAACTATTAAGAGTTACACAAACCACATGTGCAGTGGCAAGACTGCATGACCGCATGTGTCGCAACACTCTTTTTCAACAGTTCCAGGTAGCACTAAATATTTCAGACACCCTGTCAATAGTAATGCAGTTTATCTAGATAGATCTCAGTACTTTTCTACACCTTTGGTAGCAAATACAGCCACAAGTCTTTTTAGGTATGACACTACAGGCTTTACACATAAAATTAGGGGAGTTTCTGCCATTCATCTTTGCAAATCCTTTCAGTGGACAGCCATGTTCAGAGACATTCAATAGGGTTCAAGTCTTCAGCTTGGCCACTTTATTACATTTACAGAGTTGTCCCTAAGCCACCAATTTTTTTGTCTTGGCTGCTGGTCATTGTCATGCTGTAAGGAAAACCTCTGGCCCAGTCTGAGGTCCTGAGCACTATGGAACAGGATTTCATATCATACTTTCCTCTATTCAACATTCCATCAACCTTGACCAGTCTATCAGTCCCTACTGCTGAAAACCACCTCCACAGTATGATGGTTCGACCACCATGCTTCACTGTTGAGGTGGTATTGCGCAGGTGTTAATTAGTGCCTGGCTTCCTTCAGACATAGCATTTAGAATTAAAGGCCAAAAGCTTAATCTTTTAACAGGCCAGAGAATCCGCCAAGCAGAGTTGTGTTTTACATTGTGGAGATGCTTTCATCTAGTCATTCTACTATAAAGTCAAGATTGGTGGAGGGCTGCATTGAAGGTTGTTCCTCTGGAACTTTGTCCCATCTCCACACAAGATCTCTGGGGCTCTTTCAGCATGACCATTGGTTTCAATATAGGTTTCTAACCTAAGTTTTCTAAGGTTCGAACCTACCAATATAGGTTAGAAACATGTCATTGACCCAGAGAAATGGGAGGCACCTGAGATAAATTTCAAATGGCTAAATTTCAAAGGGTCTGAATACTTTTGAATGCTATTACTCACAACACTTATTGTGTTATTACAGAGTTTGATAGGTTTACTAATATTGTAAGAGTTACCACTAGTAACACACAATTGAAATATGCACTGCCACACTTACTTCACCACTACACACCCATTGTAATGTTGTAATGCTTTGATCACCTGGAGTTATTGACTAATCCATTTGGCATACAGTTTGAGACCTAAGGCACTTCCTGTTTTGTGAGAACCTTGAAATTCTCAGAGACGGTACATGGGTTGGGGAAATTACTCAAGAAACATTACTACAAATGACTAATTGTTGTTCTAAAATTGTAATCAGATCATTTTACTGACTGAACATAAAACATACAACAACACAAAAACAAGCAGTATTTTTACAAAAAAGCCATTGTGTTTGGATGCCTGTGAGTGTGCTTGAGTAATTTTAGGATATTTTTCAGTGCAAATGTACAAATGTACTGGGTATAGATTTCGCATGCAAACCTTACTTTGCAGACAACAACTTCCTTTTCTAGTGTCCTTGCGCAGACTGCGTGACGGTTACAGTTTCACTAGCTATTTTGTGTTAGTTAGTCTACAGTCTACTGCTAAACATTTTCACATTTAGCAGATAAACACATAAATGTATATTATTAGTTTATTTAAGTATCACTACACCAATTTGTTTCCAATACATTGTTATTTAGAGGGAAAATGCCCCTTAAAACCACCTTCAACTGATTAGCAAATCAAGGTTCATGGCTGTGATGTAAAGAAAGCATATTGGTTGTTTTAAAAAGGCACTCTGATATGTCCAGCCACAACTGCAGACTGTGTGTTTGTGCTTTTTCTTCAAACCAGCACACACATAGATTCATAAACAGGACTATTCAACGCTTCTGGACCAGAACCATAACTTCTCTGCTCTCTTCCCACAATGGGCTCATTGACAATGCAAGACACTGCTTAATCTGTTCTCAGCCAGTTAGCATGTTTTTCTGTTTCACAAGACCAACCAGAATCCAAAACCTCAAATGCCCTGAAGGAAGATAAACAGGGCTAATGTACTATGTGTGCACAAAGACCACAACTAATACTGTAGTCCATCTCGCAAAAGCCCCTATAATTCATAATACACAATCAAAGCAACCGGTTATGCCCCTGTTTGTTCTTACATTTATGAGTGCAGAAGGTAATAGCTCACATTTATGATAAACAAAAATAAACTAACTTGCTTGCTAAGTATTTTTTTACATTACAATGCAATTACCAAAGGGGGTCATGCAAAACACATGCCTGCCAGTTGGAAAGCATGGATGATTGGCTCTGACAAATGTTATACAACAATGAGTGAAGATCTTTAACTATAGTATACTATAGTATAATTACACCAAAATCAAATAAACTGTTGAAACTCCAAGTGACCCAACATTCTCCAACCAAATCAATGGAAGACAGGCAAATGCAGGCCCGAGAAAGAATAAAAAAAATTGTTTTTTATTCTAAACCATTTCATCTTAAACCATTTTTATCTTAAACCAAACAGGAGTTTTAATCCAGTTTTAAACTAAAGGAACTACGATTATTAAACTGCAGTTTGAATTGTAAAGAAAGAGCAGGATTTCACGATTACTTTGTGTAATGACTCACAATGTTTTCTGTGGATTCAATGCAGTTAGAGAACAAAAGAACTGAATTGCCAAGTGCATTGTGTGTTAGTACAGAGAATTGCAGTGTAATACAATTGCTGTAATCAAAAGAAAAGAAGAAAGAAGTGCTCTGTTTTTACATGGTAGGTCCTGTAAATCAGCTTTGACTGTGGTTTAGCATTAGTGGATTAGAACAGTATGAAACAGAGCTTCTTTACAGTGCTGGAATGCATGTACACCAATGCCTTCCCCTCTCACACACAGATCCAGAGTTATAACTCACCAAAATGTCTAAACACATGTTTGTATGTGAAATAGTAAACAGCTAATAATGAGAGTCAAGAATAAGACCCTCCCATTTTACATTTTTTTGTAAAACCTTCTACTTTAGATTCAAAAGCATATACAGTTTTTGGTTTACATTCCTCTCACCTTTTTTATAAATAGAAACTTATAAACCTAAAATTTTTCAAATTAAACATTTATTTTTCAATCCACTATGTTTTAATCTATATAAAAACGCTGAAAACGATTATTGACCAACTACTAAAGGCATTGCTGCTATTATGGTCAAGAAGCACTTAAAGACAAAATTGCAAGGGTTTTTTTTATATACCAATTAAAATCAGGCCAGCCAGTACACAACAAAGCAGACATTGCCAGTGGGTTGGTAAGGCTGGCACTAGAAACACAATTATCTAGCACTGCCATTTGAGAAATGAGTGGGTGAGAAAGAGTAAAAATAACTTTAAATGGACTTTTGGAATTTGGATGCTACAGTTTTAGGAAGCAGGAAGCACTAGGACAGTTTCAGCAAAAAAAAAACTTAAAGGTGACCTCAACTGTGTTACATCCAAAAGCACTAAGTGAAACTGGAAAAACATGGCTATAAAAAACAATGGCTATAAACCCTCATTTGCCAGACATTTGCCCTATCCCAAACTCCTACCATTGGTTGGTTTATGAAGGTCTGGTCAGGATGCACAAACATGTTTTGCTACTGCTACTATGTCATGATCTATATTTTGAAAAATTGGTCTTTTTTAGCCCTGCCAGGCCATGATTAAAATAGCAACACTCCAGGAGGATGCTCAAATAACAAAAAGCACTACATTGCAATCACCTCCTGGTGCATCTCAGAAAATGATGCATGGTTGTCATTTACTAACAATAGCCACATAATTGTAATCAGCCCACAACCATAAACACATTTTAAGTTTAAATTTCTAAGTTTAGAGTAAATCACTCAATGCGTGCAGAAGATATGAGATATTTCTGTTCCCTTTATTACCACAAATGTATTGCCGTGCCATTGCAACAACGCTCAAAACAGTAACAATCTGTTTACAATTTAGCATCTCCAACATCTCTCCTTCATTTTGACTAAGTCGGAAGTGACTTGAGTAAATTATAAGAGGACTCTTTTAAACTGTGTTTTAAGTAAGGCACTTGTTTATATCAAAGATCCCTATCTCAATGTAGCATCTTCAATGTATTGGCATAATATTCGCCCAAATTTCGTGCCAATCAATGAAATACCCTAGGAGAAGTATTTCAAAATTCAGAGCCTGGAAATGTCAGAAAATCCACATCCAATCCAAAACTGCCAACATTCAGTTGTATGGAGCTACTGAATTTAATTCTGAAAGTTGTGCGACTTGACTTGTGACAGGTGTAGGTAAAAATATCCCTATCACTTCAGTCACAAGTTTAACTTAAAAACATTAGTTTTGCCTACAGTCACCAAATTTGCCACATGTATTGTTTTTAACAAGCTGGAGAACTTTCAAAATTACACTCATCAGATCTGCCCAACAGAAAGGCCATTTTGGACTTAATGTGGAGATTTTTATTTCCAGGCTCTGAATTTTAAATACTTCTCCTAGGGTATTCATGGGATTGTCAACAAATTTGGCTATTTTGTTTTCATCATTTTACATCATGTTTTCATCGTGTTTTTCAGAAAATCCAAAATGGCTGACTTCCTGTTGGATGGAGCTAAAGGGTGTCAGTGCGAAAGTTGTGCTAAAGGGTGTCAAGTCAACAAGACTGATTGACATACCAATGATGTACAGGTGAATGCACATATGTATGATCATCTACACCATTTTTTGCACCCTGTACCACAGGGCGGTACTGAGCCCCCTGCCCATGTCCCAGCCAAGCTTGGGTTAAATTAAATGCTCATTAGATGACTGCATTTGACCCATCGTTTGCCAAACCATATGCCCTATGCAAAACAGTTCACTTGAACTTGAAGACTTCCTTAACCAGGGAAGAACCAATCACTAATCTGGCCACAATTTTAACACACCTTGTGATAACTCTGGCACAAAATACTTCACACAATATGTGTCTAATATTGGTACATGTCTGTTCTCATTTCATTATATGATAATATAATGTAAACAGTTCAAGTATCAGAAGCAAAGTGTGGTGCTTCTCCACCACTTTCTGTGTCTTTCCTGTCAGATTTGCGTCGTACTGCTTATGACTACAGTATAACTTCCTGTTAGGCAATGTCTGACTATGCATGCTCATTTTTACAAGCATAATTGCTTTCTTGATAATACAACTTATGCAGAAAGTTGAAAGTTCATCTGACTTTCAATTATTTGACTGCAAAGGATGAAACCTAAACAACTGAGACAAATTAATTACTAATCTGCCAAAATAAATCTCTTTTAAGATCCGTTTTTGTCAGGAACTCAAGTGAGTTATGAAAGTAACATTGTTTTGTCCCTGAACACATGACTTTCATACTTGTGTGCTAAACACTCATAAGCACTACTAAGAAATCCTAACTCAAATGCTTTTGACAACTTCCAGACATAGAGATCTTCTAAAAGTGTCAAATTTAATTTGGTTATCAAAGTGGTTTTAAAATGCATTGCAAATTCAAAAGTTTATTATTTAATAAACTTTGCTAGTGTCTTGCCTGACACTTAATATTTAATCCAGGGTTGCTGCTACATTTATTGGGTCCAAGAGAATGACATACTATAATACATACATACCCTCCTCTACCGCTTAAGATGGCAAAACCAAATTTCACAGAACAAAATTCATTTAGACTGACAATCAAAATGAATGATCAATATTATTTGATCGTTTTGAATGTCATCTATTCTGACATGGTCCAGAAAATTGGGGCCCATCAAAGAAACATCTTAACACGTCAACGCGTTAAAGCATAAGTTCATGTTTGTAAACAGATGCCAGAGGTCTTCCTCTTGACATTAAGTGCTCTTTACTGACTCAGCTCAGCTGTAACTTAAACAAAACAAAAGCACATGCGGTAAGACGGCTACATACACCCATTCAACGCTGCAAATCTACACAAATCAATGCAACAAACAATCTAATCTTCAGGCATATCAGTTATAATGTCTCCTCTTTTGGCGCGTCGCTTATGCTAGAAACTTGAGACGCTGTGAGAAGAAATTTGGAGGCTTACAGAGGAAACGAGAGTTTCTTGATTTTTTAAATGACGCAATGTTGTGCTATTGTGGGTGTGTAATTGAAGACTGAATGACACATTTAAGCATGTTGATACACTTAATGATGTAGATTTCTAAGATTTAAAGTTAAATCTAGCGATAAATATATTGTGCTATGCAAAGCCATATTCCCCCAGCGGTAAGAGCTACGAGAAACTAAACTGTACGAAAATTACTATTTAGCCAACAAAATAGGCTACTACAGTTACTATTTTTACAACAGCAACACACAATACATGAGACTTTTAAACAGTGTTAGAAACTTTTAGAATCTTCATTTAATCAATAAAAACAAATTCCCACAGTATTGTAGTTAATAAACTGTGAAAACTTGGCTAACACTAAATTTTTGCGAAAGAAATCTGTCAGTGTCGATGGTTTTTACAGCGGACTGTCTGTTACACCCTGAGGTGACAGACAAGAGTTAACGCTCAATAAAATACATGAGAAAGTTTTGACAGTAAACAACACGTCATTTTTTTTATTTAAAGGCTTTTTTGGACTCAAAACAGATTAGCGATACCTAATAACGTTTTAATAATGCAGTTAGCATTATTGTAAGTAAAATGTCGAGAGTATTCGTACACTCACCAAGACTATTTGTTGATCCATCCATGTCCGAGTCAAATATTCCTTACAGAGCTCTAAAATACTTGATTATATTAGTATATCCCATTAGCAGAAATGCAGTGCATATCTCTGCTTATGCTGTCAACAGCACTGCCAAAAACTGAAGGGACACCCACACACACGGCAACAACATGCAGTGCTGGTGCCACAAAGCATTGAGTTCAGAAGCTGTTGTAGAGTGAAATGACGAATCCAGGAAATGAGAACTGAGTAAACGCACATTGGGTAAGTGCACGATCGCATGGAAAGGGTTTGTTCAGGAACCACGTCTATCTAAAGCTGATCGAGTGCGTGATATTTTCTAGCCCTTTCTCCTAATCCCACAAAGCCAAACTGATTTTTGCTACTAAGTATTGCTACTTAGTTGCTGTACAGTCCCCCTCCCAAAGCCCTATATGAAAACGTAGAAACAAAACTTTGACAGCTACGGGAGTATCTTTCGTCTAATACATCTCTGCCATCTAGTGCCGAAAACATTGAATAATATAGACGATCCCGGAACCAATGTGCGAGTAAAATTTGTCACATTGTTTCAGATGGGAGGTCTAGGCGCGACGGACCAGGAAAGCATGCCGGTGCCTGTTTGAAGGAGACTTGACAGCTGAATGGCATTTAAGCGGGTTAAGTGATCGTGAGTATCGATTAAAATATGCTTTAGCGTTTCTTTGAAACAAGAGATATTTATGTTTGTCTAGCGTTTTGTATAACGTTTAAGTAAAAAGGGGAACTGTAATATGATCTTTATCAGATTACGTACATTACACATGATATAAATAGGATCACCTACCTTTAATGAGCAGTTGCTGTGGCAGTAAGTTATAAATTATAAAAAACAATAAATGTGACTTAGATTTAAAACTTAAAATAAAATTCCCCCATAGAGGTTTGTTGAGGGGGTTAATAATTAATATTAGATGAATTAAACTGACTGACAATCAAAATATTTATGTTTGTTGTTTCTTTCAAGGCTTACATTGGCTTTTACCATAATCCTTATGTGATTATTGTGATGTCAAAATCATGAATGTCTCTCGTCACCTATTACGAATTCAGTGTGTCGGGTGTGTTGCACGTTTCTTTGGGACATTTCAGAATGTGATTCTGCCTGCTGGACATCCCCTTCTCCAGCAGACCCTTGCATTTCAGCATGGGCAGGTACCTTGATTGTCTTAACAATTTGTATTATGGTTTAACTATTAGTGATCTTCACTAGACATTCATAACAGACTTTAAGTGCCATCAATGTTATGTGGTATTCAATAATTTTTAGGTCCTGAGGTCATTTCACTGCAGTCCAGTATATTCCAGAAGTAAACTAGGCCCTAAAGAGCTTGAAGAGGCGATGGGATGTCAGACACAGAATAAAGACACAACTTTGGTTACACATGATGATATATTTGAGCGTGTTACTAAAGACCAAAAAACCAAGGCTAATTTCAACAGGGTTGTGGATGTTTTCAACAAAAATGACATTCGACGTCGAGGACATGTGGAGTTTATTTATGCCGCCCTGAAGAAGATGCCAGAATTTGGAGTAGAACGAGACATTACTGTTTATAACAAACTGCTAGATGTGTTTCCCAAAGAAGTTTTTGTGCCACGGAACTTTATACAAAGGATGTTCAACCACTATCCAAGACAGCAAGAGTGTGGAGTGCAGCTACTGGAACAGATGGAGAATTATGGTGTGTGTGTGTGTGCGCGTGAACGCGTGTGTGAGAGTGAGGGAATATGTAGTTTACAAGGACACAGATGTGTAGTGACAATGTGTATATCAGTGTACACATGGTTTATGGGGTCACTTCATGTATTCTCATAAACTAAATTGCTTAAAAGCAAACTAAATTGTGTTTTTGTTTTGTTAATTATAAAATAATTAACACGGTTAGATTTAGGGGTAGATTAAGGGTTAGCGGATATAATATACAGTTTGTACAGTATAAAAACCATTATGTCTGTGAAGAGTCCTCGTATACCATGTCTGCCAACATGCGTGTGAGACAGAGCATTACATTTTATTATCAAGAAATTCTATTGTTATTCACTTATTTATATTTGTCTAAATTTGACAGGTGTCATGCCCAATGTTGAGACCAAGGTTTTACTGGCTCAGATATTTGGAGAGAAGAGCCATCCTATGAGAAAGTTCCAGCGCATCATGTACTGGTTTCCTAAATTTAAGCACGCAAACCCTTACCCCATCCCACATGTACTTCCTAGTGACCCTGTGGACCTGGCTCGATTTAGTCTTACCCGCATCGCCAATAACAATGATGCAAAAATAACAATCTTTCAGGTGAACATTAATAAACTCTTGTCATAAACATCCCAGCTAGCAGTGCATGGTCACACAACAGATATTAGTATACAATACATTTGTTACTGTATCCTGAAAGCATTTCAGTGGGATTAATGTGTTTATTTTACAATTTTTAGTATCCATCAACAGACATCACAGAAACGGGAGAGAAAGTTTTAAGGCCCCATATTGTAGGTATGTACTCGTATAACTCATTAGGCCTAAACAAATTATTTTGAGTAACTTTTTCTGAATTTCCTAAATTTCATTAATTGGCTTAGATGATTGTTGGAGCTTTTTTGAATTTTGATTTCTGTTAATTTGGAGAAAACCATAAATGTGAATGTGCTGGTGTGTTATATATATTTATAATGGGTTTGTTAATTTTTTGTAATGGTACATAGGGGGAATGCACACAATTCACCAGGTGGTGTGCTAATTGTATCTTCATGTTACTAGGTATCCAAAGTCCAGACCAGCTGGATCTTCTGGCCAAACACAATCCTTGCAGGCCTGTGTTTGTAGAAGGCCCATTCCCACTGTGGCTCAGGAAGACTTGTGTTTACTATTACCTGCTTAGGGCAGACCCTATACCACCTGATGAAAAGGTATGTTAAATAATGTAAAGGATTTATTTACTGGCATAATACTGGCATTATAAACAGGTCTAATTCATAGATGCTGATTATGTATTGGTGTTCGAGCCAAACTACCCAATACAATTACAGTGTGACTGTGGGGACAGCAGAGATTGCAGCAAAGTAGTTGTTTAAGCATTGCAGTAACAAAGTACATGAAGCACTCAGGTTTCAGCAGTCAGAATCAACCAAGACAAATATAAACACATACATTTTTATACTGTTGTGTAAACCTTTTTCTCACCCAGAATGCAAATTACGTTTTCCCTTTAAAATAAAAGGGAACCTTTTCCTGTAAATTAAAGATTGTGCCAGTGTGTTATAGAGATTTGAGTATTGCTCAGGAAGGGAATGTGCACACAGTTCACACATCTGATTGTATGTTATCAATTATCCAAAGTCCAGACCAGCTAGATCTTCTGGCCAGACACAATTCTTGCAGGCCTGTGTTTATAGAAGGCCCATTCTTAAGCGTGTATCACTGCACAGCACCCATAGAAATATTAACTTTGGTTTATTTATTGGAGATGAGATATTAAAATTTTAAAATTGCTATTATGAATACATGTCTTAATACTGATCATAACTGTTTTTAAAGATTTGTATATTGTTTTATATGTTGATATAATTTGATGTATCACCATTGCTGTAGATGGTGGAAGAATTTGAACCCGAGTTGATTGGCCCTGAGCAGAGTCTCTTCTACCCTCAGCGAATAAACCTTGACCTAGAAAGGGACATGGGTGATGATCACAGTTTTGATGTGGATGATGGTCAGATTTATAATTCTTTAATATGCATTATTTGGACAGAAACTATTTTATTTATGCATTGATTTCTGCTTATATATTCATCCATGTGTAGTGGAAGAGGGGCCGGTTTATGCCATGTGCATGGCGGGTCAGGGTGACCAAGTCACTCTGGCTCAGTGGATTTCGGGTCTGCAGGAGACCTGTCCCATTTTGGGTCAGATCCCCACAGTGTTCCGTCTGGAATCTGGACCTGCACAACTTCAGAACTCATCAGATGCTCAGCAGAGCCCCGAACAAGATGCTGAGTTTGAACTAGATCATGTCATGGAGGATGAACCACTACAGGGCGTGAAACAGTGAGAATTATTATGAAAAAATATTTTTCTTCATGCTATACTATAGGTGTTGACACTTACTAAAGTTCAAGCAGACCCAGCTACCACCTGAAAGGCTGGTAGCTACACATTGGAAATTGGGATGACATGATCTGTAAATAAATGCTCTTAAATCTTTCTGACTCACGTTGATGTGTGTAAATGTCATTTACCTGACAGTGCAATAAAATATAAATTTTCCAGAAATGTTGATTTTAGTGTATTTTGTATATTTTTACAAAATATACAGTTTTCTTTTTTCTTAGTCTTTTGGTAGAAGTTGGTGAGTGTTTGTATATACCTTATAAAAAAATCTTGGTTATTTAACATTTTAACATTACTTTTAAAATAGATATTTTAAGTAGGCCTCTTTGGTGTAGTCAAACATTTTTCAAAAGGCAGAAGAAATTTGTTTTTACTGTAACACTATGACAACCGATCCTGCAAAAGCATTTATTATTTACAGTCTGAACTAGATGGTGTTAGTCATGTCATGTGTTGGTAATACATGGTTAATAATCACATCTGCATGCCCTCTGGTAATGCAGTACAGACCATGTTGAAATGTACAGACATGTTGAAATGCAGTAAAGGCTTGGGTCTGCGCTGTAAGTTGGTTGTGTTGAGTAGTGGATATCACACAGAGGTAATGCAGGAATGACACTTTTGATTGTTTTTTGCTCTCAGGACAATTTGCAAATGAGGGAATGTAAATGCTAGTAATGTTTGAAATGTACTTAATAAATAAATAAATAAATAATAATATATGTAAGATTTGTGTATATATATATATATATATGCAACATTATAAAATACAAATCTTGTACAAAAAGTGTCTTTTGATACAAGGTACTTTGTGGGGGGGGCGGCACCCCTGGATCATCATTTGTCAAAACTCTCTGTTGCTATTTTTTGATCCTCCAGTGTATGTGCCTTTTGTGTATAATCTCCTCTGGATATTCTGGATTTAAAGTTCGGCTACTTCTCCGTTGACAAATAAACAGGTCTCTTGGTAATGTCTGTGAACCAATTTTTATAAAACATTATATAAAATATTAAATTGATATTTAATTTAATATTAAATATTAAAGCTTACAAATAGGTGTGGTGGGCAGATTGTGACAGATTGTGTTTTGTCCATGGCATATATGTATACAGTATATATATTATTCTCATCAAGCCAGACAAATTTTCAAAATTTTAAATCTAGCCTCTGAATTAGTTTGTACTCCTCATAGGGGATTTTTTGATTGTCAACAAACTTCGTAAGCATCATGTCAAGACATTGAAGATGCTAAATTTCAAACCATTTTTAAAATGTAAAACACTCATATAGTAAGGGACTGTAATGAATAGCTAAAAACAGAGAGAGGAAGTAGCCTATATCAGCTGTGTGAAGTAACACAGTTATGTAAATAAGTCACCAAGTGGCACCACTGTGCCTGCACCTATATTTTTATTACTTCAATATGAATATAAACATTTAAGAATCTGAAGAGTCTGGCTTTGACTTTTCTGGCCCATTGTTGAGGTTTTTGCTGAACACCAATACTCTCTTCCATTGAAGCTTATTGTACCAAGGTGCTGATTGTCATTTAGGGCTGCCATTCCTTTTTTTTGAGGAAGCATGTTGCTTAATGTAGGCACTAAATGGTCTGTCTGGAATAGAGGCTTACTCTGCTTGACTGTAGCATCCAGGTTTAATGATACTGAGGAAACCTCAATTTTCTTTTACTGCTCATTACATCCTTCGGGCAAAGTGTTCATGTTTCTGGAAACTGAGGTAAGTGATAATCAGATTTTTGTCCTTTAAAAGCTTTCATTTTGGCATGCCACTGTTTTAACATTAGTCTCAAACACTAACAGACACAAACTAAAGGAATACAGAAGAATATATATGTTCTAATTCAACAGAAAATTACTTTTATAAAGAGAACACTGCTTACTTTGGGTATCTGTGAGAACCATCCATACTGCACATACGCTAACACTGGACATGCTTTCTGTTTGTTTACACAAACCCACATTATCATCTCTGATAATCTCTGTTTTGAATGACAGTTTTCTTGCTTTTCTCTTTTGTTACTCCTTTAATATCCACATTTGGCTGATTACTCTACCTTTCATTGTAGATTAACTTCAACTGATGAAATAAGTTTCTTTGCTAAATGTAGTGTAGTGAATCCTGTTAATAACACATTATTTAACAGTCATTTATTTCCTGCTAAAAATGGTTTTAAGTAAAAACATTATTGCATAAAACCCTCAAAACTCTTTCACAGAAACACTGTAGCTACCACAAGACACTTGTGCATTACCCTAACAAGCACTTAGTCAAAGGCCATTTCTCAATTCCAAGTATATAAAGAATTAAGTTGCATCCCTGGTAGTTCAAACCTGTCCAACATTTGAATTAATACATCCTTCCTAAGAGTGCAGATATTTATATGTTTTTGGAGTTTATATCCTAGTACAGAGATTGCTAAGATGCCAATGCATTTTTTCTTGGGAAGAAAACAGATTTATGAGACCAAAACAAATTATATCTCATGAGAGATATACTGAGAGACATCAGAGCCAGCCACAAATTTTAGAAGTACTTTTAGAAGTCTCTACATGATCACAATTTCCCGGTGATCGAACTCACACCTACGAAAATTATGCACATTTTTATTTAGGCACATTTAGAACTCAACCACAGATTTTTTTTACTAAACAATGGCATCAACCCACAAAAACAGTAAAGCATATTTAAGCCCTGCCCACACGTGAAGTTTGTGCTAGAACGTTGAACCTAGATTTTAGATTAAAAACAAACACTGTGAAAGAGTAAACAAATCTCTGATTTGTGAAAAGTAAGATTTGAAAGCAGTTTACAAAACTGTTTGTTTTGTTTGCCATTGAAGTGTTTTTTTCCTTTCAAATTATTATTTTTCTGGGGTTTTTAACCTCTACAATGATAGAAACACCAGGGGTATTTCAGAAAGCAGGGTTAACTTCCTGTCAGAGAACACCAAAACTCTTAGTTAATTACCTAATTCTTGCTTAATTTGTGGAATATTTTATTGATCAGAAATAAAAGAACCAAGTATAATTAGAGTGAATATAGCCATATATGCTAACCAGTTATCCTACTTTTATACTCACTATTGTAGGCCTAACAGTGCCCTCATATGGTTTCCTATCTTAGACAAACACATGATTAGGCCACAGACCTCCATTTTGTTAAACAAAAGTCTATTTTAGGACCCTAACTGCCTTTTGAATAAACAAGGCAATACATTTTATGGACATATGTCTGAATATGAAACTGGCTCACATGAGGTGGAAAGGAAGACCTAGAGTCACCTCTGCTGCTGATGATAAGTTCACCCGAGTCACCAGCCTCAGGAATCATAAATTAACAGCATCTCAGATTAGAGACCAGATAAATGCCACACAGAGCTCTGACAGCAAACACATCTCTACAACAACTGTTAAGAGGAGACTGCAAAGTGCAGGCCTTCATGGACAAATAGCTGCTAGGAAACCACTGCTAAGGAGAGGAAACAAGCAGAAGAGATTTGTTTGGGCCAAGGAACACAAAGAATAGACATTAGACCAGTGGACATCTGTGCTTTGGTCTGATGAGTCCAAATTTGAGATCTTTGGTTCCAACTGCCGTGTCTTTGTGTGACAGAAAAGGTGAACGGATGGATTCTACGTGCCTGGTTCCCACTGTAAAGCATGGACAAGGAGGTGTGATGGTGTGGGGGTGCTTTGCTGGTGACACTGTTGGGGATTTATTCAAAATTGAAGGTATCATGAACCAGCATGGCTACCACAGC
>JBAJNP010008042.1:0-21120 GCA_036877545.1 Yasuhikotakia modesta | reverse complement strand
AAAAGGCTTGAACTACTTCAGTTGTGTGTAATGAATCTAAAATATATGAAAGTCTAATGTTTATCAGTACATTACAGAAAATAATGAACTTTATCATAATATGGCTAATTTTCTGAGAAGGACCTGTACAACATAAAAATCAATGCCATCCTTGCTTCACACTAAACATACATATTATATATACAAGATATTAATATAGTTCTTAATCCTGAATCAATATTGTAAACATGAATTTGTTTACTAGCATTAAATACCATCCTTGTGCTGCCACATTGAGCAAGCATTATGTTCACAATGACAAACAATTCACTGAGTGGAGGCCCTCACTTTATAAATAACCCAGTTGATGTATTAAATGGAAATGCATTGTGTGGTCTCTTGTCTCTTTTTTTGAGGTGAATAGATCTGCTCTCTACTGTAATTACAAGCTGTCATTGGCAAACCGTATACAGGATCATAAAGAAGTGGACACAGCTGAAAAACAGCTGGAAAAGTGTGGCAAGAAAACTAAATCACTGAAGGTGCTTCTTAAAAGAAAGTAATTTTAATAACATGGATTGCAGAACGAAGTGAAAGGAGGCAATATTTGTAACCCACCAAAATAGCATTATGGTATACATACACTTTAACATACCCCTAACTTAATCATTAAAAAAGTAATGATAATAATAATAAATGCTCATATTCTTAGTGCTCCTTTGGCCTCACAAAGATTTTGTTAAACTATTGGTGGGTAAATTTTGGCCACTTGCATTAATCATCTTTATTTCTAATTTTATTAATTCACCTAACCTAATTTTATGTAACAAAGATTGTTTTGGTTATTTTTCATGTTCTTAAAGTGTAGATGTGTTTGAAGGATTATATGCATATATAATAAATCCTGTAGCTCTCTTACAGGAATGTTCATAATCTCTCTGGGTTCACCACATACATTTCTTAGCGGTTGCTATTGGGTCTCAGCTCCGGTTCTCCCTGTGGAAGAGAAGACAGGTACATTTTATCTCTGCCGGCTGGTAATAACAGGTAATTGTGTAAACAAAACAATCATAAGAGAGTTTAACATGACTAATTAACAGTATTCATTATGAACTAGTCAACATTAAGCCTTTGAACAAAGGATCTATTCTGAAGGATCTACAATAAAAGATTTCAAGTTGTATATGTATTTATTATATTGGTCATGTATCTGTATGTAACCAGTATTCTTCATAATGAGGCACACAATTCATTATTTTTCTTATTTACAATTGACAAACTTTATCTTTTATCCTAAAAACAGCTTTTCATAAAATGCCATTTTTCATAAAAAATGTAAACACCCATAAAATGTACATATACAGATTAATATAGCTTAAATGCTTATTTACTCTTATACAGTATCTATTTTAAACAATGGAATCTCAGCCAGAGGAAATGAGGGCTTGTAGAGGTGTACCTACAAAGACTGAGAAGCTTTGGTTAGTCTGTGGTGTATGTGGACTGTATGCAGGCAGATATTCTTTGAAAGACATTCTTTCGTAAGGTGCATGTTCTGCCAATTTGTTAGATTCATCCTTTGTGTGTTTCTTCCAACAGCACCAACAGCATAACTGAAGAAAAAAATGAGATATGAATATTATTATATAAAAAACAGGGCATTTATTATTTATCAGTATAACATTAACAATATTCTTTACAGTTGTTCTGTATTCTTTTGTATTTCTGGTATCCCTGGTTAATACAGGAAGGGTATAAGACATATAATGGCTCTATAAGCCATTTATAGGTTGATTTTCTGTTTTCTGATTAAATATAAAACCACAACTATAAATATAAACTAGCTTCTATAAACATGCTTTAATGCCTTTGTAGTCCATGGCGACTTTCCCCTTTATAGTATACATAGTGACTCATTAGTGTGCTTATTTAAAAGAATGTGTATATTAAATATAATTTACACTAAAAGAAAATATACAAAATATGATAATGTCTGTACAGCTTAAGTACTTCAACTGTTACTTTGGTTATCTATTTTTTAATGTGATTAAAAATAGGGCAGAGCTTAAAGGGGTTAAACAGCTCAGAAAGTGCATATATCTAAGTGTAAATATTTTTACCAGCAAAATAAGGATGAGGAGGAGCAGAATTGTGATGCAAGCCAAAATGAGCAAAGCAATTATCCCACCAGGAACATCCTTTCGAAGGTACTGTACCAGTGGGCAAATGATGGTGGGCGGGAAGACAGTGTTAGTTCCACCAAGCCATTTGGCTGGTGTCGTTTTATGTCCTGTATTTGGGAGAATTTTCTGAGAAATAATTGATAAAGTAGTTCCTGTAACAGCATTATGTTGTGGACGTGCTGTGGAAGGTTTAGTTCTTGCTTTAGTGACTCCCTTTGAGGTCTTGATTGCAGAGATTGTTGTTTTAGTCATAGGAGTTGTGCTCTTTGGAAAACACCAGATAGACATAACTGTTTCTGTGTGAACAGATACACTTTAGAAAACTGTTTTAATTTCCAAATATTTCCAAATATTTTTAAAAAGAATATATATATAGATATGTGTGTGTGTGAAATATGTCTTAGTTTCACAAGACTAAGAAAAAGAAAACCCACCTTTAGTAAACTCTCTGTTGATTTCAAGACCATTTGGGCACGAATTATTAGCAGTCGCACTCAGAAACAAAAATTTAATCACAACATTGTTGATGAAAGATGTCTGGAATAAGATGGTACAATTTGCAATCACAGACCCATTATTGCTGTTAAACAAGAAACACAAAGTTGGGTCAGTTGTTGACACATGAGTGGTTGTTATATACAGTTTTAAGAAAAGTGCATTAAGCCTCATTTAGGACCAAATTACAAACACTATTAGTAAAAGATTTAAAATACTTGAGGGTACCTGAACTGAATTTCTTTTACCCCTCTGTAGCTGTTTCTTGTTTGGCAGTCAGAGCAATTAAAAATGATCTTAAGCTGTAAAGATTAAACACGGTTATGTTTATAAATCTTAATGAGAAAATAAGGTAACAAGTACCCTAAAACAACTTCATACAACTCATTTTAAGATTTTACACACTGGCATATTACAAAATTGCCATGGAAATTAAAAAATAAAGGAACATTTTAATTACAGAACATTCTTGAATACTTAATTTTGATTAGTCAATAGCAACATTCAGAGGTCAAGAGGCAACTAAAATGAATAATTAATTGATGCTAGGCTTATGTTTCTTATATCACTGAAGTTTATAAAAGCTTTATAAAACACCCTCTGCTTCCCATTTGGTGTGACCTCTGTTGTGACCATAATTATCCCTACATGTTCTGATTTTCTGTGATCTAAAGAATTTCTACTGGTTACAAATATACAAATATTCTGTTACTGTTGGAAATATTTAGTTATTGTTGGAATTTTGAACAAGGAATACCTTAATTGATGTAAAGTGGTCTGTTTATCAATTTTGTTTTGTCTCCCGAATGTGTGTTTATATATTGTTACAGTTATTATATTGTTGTTCATACAGGAATTTTTAACTGTAAAATATGAATTAAAGGTGTGGAAATCAAAATATTCATAGAAATTATCAATAGAATCACTATTTTGTTAATACAAACACTTTCTAGGTATGGAATTATAGATTTTCATCATTTTTGTTTTTTGTTTTGTCTTAATTTACAAGAGTATTTTTACATTTAATAAGCAGGAAAAAAGTGTTTGGCAGTCAATAAAATTGATAGTTGCATCTATTTATCACAAATTTACTGGAAACACTTACAACTCCTGCAACTTCACAGTACAATTGCTTGTAGTCCTGAGTGTCAGGATTGAGCAGGGAGTCAGTGAAGATGCGGTTTGTGATCTCCATGCAGAGGGAAAATGTGTAAAGCGGTGTGGGGTAGCTCTTAGGAGCTGATTGGATTGCTTGAAGAATTTGAAACATACTGATGGGCTGAGCACCTAGAAGATTCAGTAACAGTCTTTATGAAATCTCACATTGTTCATTTATGGACATGTAAATACCTCCTAACTTAAACATTATTTGTTTTAAAAAAAATGATAAAATGTCCAGAATATTAAATGTTGCTAGTTATTTAGTTGGCAAGTCCTTGAACTCCATATACTAAGAATCAATAAGTCTTTAGGCACAGAATTAAAATATGCATGAGGTTTTTATTAAAGCAGTTGTATAAACCTCACATTATCATCAATTTATCATCTAAGTAATGTTATTTGGTCAAAAAAAGTTTTAAATAATGTTTAAATATTTTTTTATTTTAATATATGTCACATAAAATGATATTTTAAAATAAAGATAATTAGAACATTCATTTACTTCTCAAAAATTGAAGATACAAAGATGAAGTAAAAATAGACACAGTTCCATATTTGGCATAAAACAAATGAAACTTGAACTTTACCATCTAATCATATCATTTACAATGAGTGATAACTTTTAATCACTGTGATATAAAAAGAAGAAATATATTCTTTTCATATACAGCACAGTATTTCCAAATTCACTTACTCGATGCAGCAAACATCAGGATGCACAACGCTGCCCCAGTGAAATATATCACATTCCAACCCATCCTAACAATCAGATGATCCACCAAAAAAAAATCTTGTTTAAAATGCTTTTGGATGATGAGCTTCTAGGGAAATAACAGTTACTTCAACCTCCTGTGCTGATGAATGAAGTGCAATGTTTTATTTGAACAGCTTTTATAAGGAGGAAGTCTGGCAGCTGTCAATCTATCCAAAATGAAGGTGTGGCTTTATGTGACAACATAGGCAAAAATAAACTAATATCACAAGCGATGATTCATATTTAATTTATGTTTTACTCTCGTTTTTTTACTGTTCATTAATATGATTTATACACTGCTGTAAACTTGTTTGTTTGAGCTGCACCACCTTGAAACATGATTTTGTCAGAAACTATAGCTTGTTTTTCAAATGCCTGGAAAGAAGTCTGGAAGTTTGTTATATAAGGTATCTTTGAGAGACGAGTGGTTTTGAATACTATCGATCTGCTTGGAAAAGAGAGTCTTTATATTCAGTCACTATAAGTGAGGAAAAATTGGATGAGATCTGGAAATATGCCAAATCTATCTCAGTATGTAACCGTGCCAAAGCAATGCAATTTGAAATTTGAAATGCATAGATTGCATATCTCACCAAACCACAGACATACATTTCACAATGCCCTTTTATCTCTATGCCTGTAAAACACAGTGTAAAACACAAGTTCGCACTCTTACTGATTGTCTCTGGTCATGTAATCAGCTACAAATATATTGGGCCAAGATTGTATCTGAAATGTGTAAACTTTTTGGTAAGTAGTTGGCTATGGATCCTGTATTTCTGATCTGTGGTCTGACGGATCAAACTTTGATTATGAGAAGAGTCTGTATAATCTTCTCACATTCAGACATTCAGCCAGGAAAAATATATTATTGAGATGGATAAGTGATAAGACACTTTCTAGTTGGCACATTTAATGGAACTAATCCCTCTAGAATATTTAACATGTTTAGTTGATGGCTGGCCAGGTCAGTTCTATAACGTTTGGAAGACTTATATTAGTAATTTGGGGATTGGTTTGTAAACTATTCTGTGGAAACGTTTTCCTCCGTTTTGGAGACGTTATAGAACTTTCCTCCGTTTTGGAAACGTTTTGAAGAGTGATTTTTTTGCCTCTCTGGGATGGTACCACAAGCCTTCGCTCCTTCAGTGTGCATAGGATTCTGGTAGGAGTGCAGCCACGTAAGAGTGAGTGTAGGTAGGGGGGTGCTGAGCCTGTAAAGGATCTGTAGGCAAGCGTCAGCGCCTTGAATTTGATGCGGACAGCAAGTGGTAGCCAGTATAGCGAGATGAAGAGAGGTGTGAGATGGGCCCTTTTGGGTTCATTAAAGACAAGACAAGCTGCAGCATTCTGAATCATTTGTAGAAGTTTGATTGAGTAAGTTGGCAGTCCAGCCAGAAGAGCATTGCAGTTATCGAACCTCGAAATGGCCAGTGCCTGGACAAGGAGCTGTAACATGAGTTTGATTGGACTAGATCAGTGGGTCTCAAACAAAGTATCATCTAAGAAACCTTTTGGCTCTCTAACTACGACCATAATGTTTTTTAAGTGTTTTAACATAAATTTACTTTTACTTCAGTGATTGCTCTATTGCCACTAGAGGGAGCCCGCGTGCTACACGTTAAGAATCAGTTGACTAAATAACCCACAAGATTTGAGTTTGTTTGTACAATCAAGATGATTTATTATTATTATTATTTTTATTAAAGACAAGGGGACATGAAACACACACTAATACTTGTTTCTATTGTTCCTTCAATTGTAAGTCGCTTTGGATAAAAGCGTCTGCTAAATGCATAAATGTAAATGTAATCCATAGGCCTATTTGTCTTGTATTTTTGATCTTTCTTGTTTCTTTGTATAAACACCACTTAACTTCTAAACTTCTAAAAGTGTGTTATTGTGGTGGGTAATATACATTGACAAAAAGAAACATTACCGTAAAGAAAAAAATTGTGTAAATCTGTATTTATACATATAAAGATACAGATATAGATAGATATTACAATTCAGTCAATGGTCTTTAAACAACAATTTCCTTTCAGGAACTTGAGCTACGTTGAAATGCTATGGGAATGCTACCAGCATTTATGCACTCTGAACAGGTGTGTCGACTCATTGATTACGAGCGTGACATCACAGACGGGGGAGCTATAAAGGCACGTGAGATGTGCTTCTCAGGTTAGCTTTTTTCATTCAGCGAAGCACTCTGTTTTGAATCGTTTGTCTATTGTTTGTCTTTCTATGTTCTTAGCTAGGGAGGGAGAGCATCTAAGTCAATATGCCTAAAGCTAAGGGAAAGACAAGAGGCCCCAGTGAGCATTTTAGAGCGTGTGCATTTTAACGCTCTGTGTGTTGTATGTTTGGGAGCGGAGCACGCTCAGTCAGCTCTTGCATGCTTTGCGGTTTCTTCCCCCCAGGGAAGGGATTTAGCTGTAACTCTTCTACAGAAGAATTAGTGGAAAGTGTGGAGGGGCAGACTGGGTCATCCCTTTACCATGACTTGGAAGTCATTACTCGTGCGGTAGCCAAGCTAAGCATTGACTGGTCCGCCGATCCTTCAGTGCCTAAGCCTAGCTTATTAGGCGGAAGATTTCTATCTAATAAGTCAACAACGCCAACTTTAGACATGTGGAGGAAGCCCTGGTTCCTCTCTCAGGGCCCAGTATTGGGAGATCTCGGTCACCGCGTTATGCTAGAGACAGATACGTCCCTTACTGGTTGGGGTGCGGTCATGAATGGCCAGCCAGCCCAAGGTCTGTGGAAGCCTCACCATCTTACTTGGCACATAAATCACTTAGAAATGCTAGCAGTGCTTTAGGCTCTAAAGTTCTTTCTCCCAGACCTGAGAGACCATCACATGTTGTCTGCACTGACAACACTGCGGTTATGGCACTCTTTGCAGACTGGCGCACCAGATCCTGATCTGGTCTCAGAGGAAGCTTCGCTCACTGAAAGTGGCTTATATTCCCGGACACATTCCTCCCTATTGCTCTGCTCCCAGGAGTTCTAGAAAGGATTCGCTGGGACGCGGTATCTGTGCTCTCAGTAGCCTTGTTCTGGCCGAGCTTCTGGTCTCTCAACTGAGGTTGTTGAGACCATCCTCCAATCTAGAGCTCCTTCTACTAGGAAATTGTATGCCCTTAAATGGAAGCTTTTCTTTTCTTGGTGTAGAGACCGCCATTTTGACCCAGTCGACTGCCCTGTTGGTACAGTCCTGGACTTTTTGCAGTCATGATTTGAGGTGGGATTGACTCATTCCACCCTGAAGGTTTATGTGGCAGCGCATTCTGCTTACCACACCCCTATTGAGGGTTCTTCATTGGGTAGACACCCTCCGTGGTGCGCTGAGACCTCGAGTGCGATCCCAAGTCCCTGGCCGTGGTGCTTAATGCTTTATGTGCTCCTTCATTTAAGCCCATTTCTCAGATCTCTGATCTGCATCTATCAGCCAAAGTGGCCTTTGACACGGCCTTGACGTTCAGGCCACTACTAGTACCTCTGTTCTGACTCCCTAAGTTGGACTCGACATAGGGCAGGGGTCCCTTCACTATGGTGGAGTTGGCATCTCATTTCCATAGTGCTTCGATGCAGCTCGAGTTCCTGAAAGGGAACGTCTCAGGTAGGTTACATATGTAACCCTGGTTCGCTGAAGGGAACGTGACGCTGCATCTCAAGCCATACCTCAGGCACCACCTGTCTGCGCTCGCTTTTTCATTTCAAAGCTCTCACATGCCTTTAAAGCTTCCTGGTCACGACATCACCCCATCTGTGATGTCACGCTTGTAATCAATGATTCGACCCTGTTCAGAGTGCATAAATGCTGGTAGCGTTCCCACAGCGTTTCGACGCAGCGTCTCATGTGTTACATACGTTGAATGCTTATTGAAGGTTTGGTTCAATTGAAGGTCAGCATGTGATTTTGTTGGATCAGCAGATATGGTGCATTGCTTATAAAAAGTCAAAGAAAAGTGGTCAAAGGTGGTCAAATGCACATAGATGATGGTAAATTCACATTAGGCATTGAACTCCAATTACGGTGACTTATTGTATTATTATTCATTTTATGTTCATTTTATGTTGTTTTTTGTGTGAAGTTTGTATTGTTCTACATAGCACCAATGTAAACATTTTCACAATCACTGCACACTTACAATCACTGCACACTCACTGCACACTGGATGGCAATCCAATACATCCCAATCATGAAAACTTAGGAATATTAGTGAATTTAATACATTTAAATTGCAAGGCCAGGAAAATGTACAATTGTAGTAATCATATTTCACTTAAAAGAGCAATTTTGACAACATTTGCATTTATTGAAAATTCTGTAATGTCTGTAAAATTATGTTCCATAAAGAACTTCATCCAGTAATAATGAGCAACTGGAAATATCAAGGGCAGTCTGTCCAAAAGTATCAGTGCATTGTTGGGTGTATATGACAGGGAAGCCAATGCCCTACAGGAGCAGGTTAAGCGGAAAGGAGAACGATACGCCCGTCAGGACGGATCAGGAAACCATGATGCCCACCAGTGTGGATCAGGAGAAACGAATGGAAATGGGAGCAGGGACACACAAACATAGAGTGAGAGAGCCCTGTGGACATGTGAGTCACCAGGTGCTACCACAATGCAGAGGGCGGGTGCAGGGCGGGGCGGGTGCTTAAAGTGCAATTAAAGATTTACATAATCCATTGATTTTTCCAAGATTTTTACCACTAACACCTTTTGAAGAACACAATGCTATAGGTGCTGTGGACGGTTGCCAAAGCATTGCTATGTCATTACAAAGCTGTTTCTAATGATTTTATCACATTTTATCATGTTGTTATGTGGTTACTGTGGTGTTCCATGTGACTGCTAGGTTCTTTTGTTTGTGTTACCAATTCAAAAGATCCCATTTAAGTTTAGCCTGTTTCGTTGTTTGTATGTTTTTATTTACTTCCTTCACTAAAAGTTGTAGTAAAAGCAGTAACAACATCTAGTTTTAAAAAGAAGAGTAAGTTGCATATTTGTTTAGAGTAATAGTCCACTCAAAAATTAAAACTGGCGCATGAATTACTCACCCTCAAGCATCCTGCATGAAGCACCACTTTCACAGCAGAAAACATATTTAAAGTTAAATAATATGTTGGTTGTTCCTAGGTTTAAAGTGGCCATGAATAAGACCAAGAATTTAAAGTTTTAGTTTTGGGTGAAGTAAGTCTTTACTAGCCAGATGTAGAGACAGACCAGGTAACAGACATTGTTTGTATTTAGCAGTTAGTATGGTGTCACCTTAGCTTTAAAAGTGCATAGTCTGTCTTAATGTAAGCACAAACATGCAGGTGTTCTGGTTGACCCTACTGCAACATGAGAGCCATTCTCTGTCCTGTCATGGAAGAATGGTCTTTCACACTTACAGTTCTGCTAACAGGATTGAATTAGATTGGCATTGTGCTGTAAATCTGTTCATGACCTGATTTTGGCTTGCTGTCCTGGACATGACACGTGTGAGAAATGCTGAAGCTCATTAGAAGTGATCTTAGGGTAAAATCAAGTATCAAGCAGTGACAAAGCATCTGGCCAACATATATGTTCTCCTCACTTGCCTTTTCAATAGGATTAACCAACAGAGAGAAAGCAACTGACAGATAATACAGCTAGGTGAAATGTGTAAAGGTTGTAACTTAAAATGCAGATCTGTTGTTATCTAAAATAATTTAGAACCGAACACCTAACAGACTTATGTAAGAGTATTATGTACAGAGTAAACAAGATGACTAAATAATGACTAAATAATGAATGTTTACACCCATATTAGTATGTAGTACTCTAGAAATCTATAGTGTCTTTGGGTAATAAGGAATGATGTTGACCAACCACTAACTCTAACATTAGACACAGATTTGAGTGGAGAAGGGTCAGACCCATAAAAATGTGGTCCCTGATCCCAAGTCAAATGTTAATATGTACTGCCACTGTAACGCTAGGATGGCAGAGGGAGCCCTAGCCCCATCCCAGAGCCAGGTCAAGCTACAGCTTCCGTCCCAGAGCCAAGTCACGCTACAGCTGTCGTACTAGAGCCAAGACTGTCGTTGTCCCTCCTGAGCCAAGTCCAGGTTCTCCTGTCGCTCCTCCTGAGTCAAGGTCAGTCTCCACTGTTACCCCCCTGGAATCAAGTCTAATAAAAATCTCTGCCAAGTCAAGTCAAGTGACAGCCTCTGCCAAGTCAAGTCAAGTTACTTCTCAGCTGACGCTGTTCCTCCTGAGTCAAGTCACAGCTGCTGCTGTTCCTCAGGCTAGCCTAGACATAGCTGCTGTTCTGGCCTGTGCAGAAGACATCCTTGTTCTGTCTATAGCGCTGTGGGTCATTTGGGCCACGTACACCACTTCCGTGTCCTCAGAGGAGGCGGCTAACGCTGCGGATCCTCCGATGGCAGTATTCCTTGAGGAGGTGGGCATGGCTGCAGATCCTCCTGTGATGGGGATGGGAACTACCACAATGCAGAGGGCGGGTGCAGCATCTAGCTGTAATTTCCTGTTTAGGACCATCTCAGTTCCAGCCTGTCTATTGTGCTTTTAGGATTAAAATGAAGTATGGCAGCATGTAACTTGTTTCCTCCTAGCTTATGATCTGATATTACTTTTACTTATTCAAACAATTACTCTGATACTCTAAACAGTCCAGTTAATAATTAAACCATGCCAATCATTAGCTAAATTAATAAATGTACACAGGTATGCAAAGCTTTGCCGGTGTTTCTTGTTTACAGAACAAAAAGTAAAAAAGTGACATATTTGTGAATGTATCATAACCCAATGTGACCTCTGCATTTAACGTATACCTGTGAGGAGTGAACACACACTGCAGGTACTTACTCATGCAGTTTCCTGACAGCTCTGGAAATTAAACCTGTGAACTTTGGTTGACTCTCTAACTATTAGGCCACAACTGCCCCTATTATTTTTCATAGACAGCAATGGGATTAACAAAGAGTTACTGGGAACTTTTGCCTGTCTTCTGTGTCACAGATATTTCTGCTGAGGAAAGAGCTACAAATCTCACAAAAGGCTCAAAGATGAGTTTCAGAGCTTACTAAATATTTCAATATAAACTCAATATGAAACATTTCTCATCAAATTGACCAAAATCCAGATTATTTAAGATACAATCTACATTAATTTTACAGCTTCATATTCTTAATATATTTTAGCAATTCTAATTTGTTCTCATTTGTTTATTTTTTCCAAGCAGTTTAAAGTTGATCTCCTGAGTTTTGAATAGCTAATATTTTTTCTCTCTGGGTTGGGAACAATGCTTCTCTAATTGGTCATTTAAAGGTATGTAACGTTACCATCTCTTACAATAGCTGTACAGACGTAATCAAGGGCATTATGCAGAACATTATCTCTGCTTTTCTCATTGGTGTCTTTGTCCTTGCAAAACCTTAAGCACAACCGCATTGTAATAAACGTCTTAATGTATTGGTGTATGCTGAGACATATGGTGCCCTATTTAAATGCTTAAAGATTAAAAAGCTATGTCCAGCTGAAGTAGGCGTGGCTCAGGTACGGGGCAGAGATGTAGTCTTTAGTATTCGGCTGACGGATCCCTCTGGCGGTCAGCAGAGGGAGCCACAGGGACCAAACTTGTAACAAGCAGTATAGTAAAGTGTAGTATAGTATAACAGTTGTTAAATAGGTATAATTTCACAGCGCTGAGAGACTTTTAACACTATATACCATGTGGCCAAAATATTGCAGTGTTTATGGAAAAACAGACTAATGCTTTGCTGTTCACATACCATTACCCACAGCTAATATGATCCATTGGTAATATGATCCATGTTAGAACATGACATACTAATTTCAGTCTGTTTATAAGTCAATATATTGTATTATTTATTAATAATATAATGTTATACATTGTATTTTAATGATATAACAATAATAATATTAGTTTTGTAATTATAAACTATCATCATTATGGTGCATTCATACCATAATGTTCTCAGAGTTTTCAGAAAGTTTTCAGACCTACAGACCTTCAGACTTTTTTTTTAATTTTTAATATGTTCCCGTCTGACACTACATTAGTTTAAATGATTTATTTTTAAATTATGTCATTGCCCCATAATGACAAAGTGGAAAATTGTTTGCAGATGTATGAAAAAAAGCTAAAATATCACATTTATATAAGTATTTAAACCCTTTACTCTTTACCCCCTTACCCTTTAGGTGGCACCCTTGGTAGCAAGTACATTCTCAAGTGTTTTTGGTCTGACCCAACAAGTATTGCACACCCAGACTAGGGGTTTTCTACCATTCTTCTTTGCAAGTCAAACAAGAAAATTGTAATACTTTCTACATGTTCTGTATATGTAAAGTAGCAGCCATCTACTAAACCATGCATTTCAAGTTTCACAAAGCATTTTGTGTTTTATTACAAAAGTTGGACAATAAATTAAATGATGACAGAATCATCATTTTTAGATATACTGAAAATGTAGAGTCTGGGCTTTTTTTTCTATATTAATACTTTCTTCTGTTCTCCTTCATAATTTTAAGACAAGTGTAAAGCCATGCAAACAGCAAGACTGATTTTCTCATGATTGAGAAAACATGTTGTCCCAAATAAAACCATAATACTCCCTATATCAGAGTTCCTGGAATGTGTCCATGTGAGGAAGTAGATTGTGTTGGCCCTGGAGCTTAAAGGAAGGGCAGAACAGAGTTTCCATGCTCAGTGTGGCTTAATGGCTCTGTTAATAGAATTTCCTTGAAGGGGATAAAATAACAGTGCTGCTAATGACACAGATTAGGAGCCAGGAAGAAAGTGCGTGTATAAAGCATTAAATTACATAGCTGTAATATTCCCCTAAAACCCTTACATATTCACCAGTCATAACGTTCATGACAACAATCCATCTAATATAGCCATATAAAAATGTTACAGTCAGCAAATTTTAGTTCTGTACTGAAGCACCTTGCATGGTCAATCAATCAGTGTTCACAGCAGAACAGGTGTGCTTTGTGTGCTCAAGTGTGCTAGCTGGCCTATCAAAAGAGGAAAACGTCTCAGGTTACGTATGTAACCCTGGTTCCCTGAAGGGAACTCAAGCTGCATCGAAATGCTATGGGAATGCTACTGGCTTTTATGCACTCTGATACAGGTGTGTCAAATCACTGATTACGGGGCGTGTCATCACAGACGGGGTGACAACATGACCAGGAAACTATAAGAGCACTTGCTTTGCGCTGCGTGGGTTAGCTTCGAACCTGAATGAAGCGAGCGCAGGAAGGTGGAGCCTGACGTATGGCCTCGAGACGCAGCATCTCGTTCCCCTCAGGGAACCAGGGTTACATACGTAACCTGAGATGTTCCCTTTCAGGAACTCGAGCTGCATCAAAACACTATGGGAACGAGATGTCAACTCCGCCATAGTGAAGGAACCCCTGCCCTGTGTTGCATCTTTAAGCCTTAGGCACAATGACAGAGGAACAAGGAGTGGCCTGAACATCAAGTCCATAGAACCTAACAAAGGTCAGGGGAGTTGACCATTCGGCAGTGTCACAGATGTCCTGAATTGGGACACCTGCTGCAAAGGCCTTAAAAGCCACCACACCTCTGGTGGAATGTGCTCTGGTCCCCAAAGGAGGGGGGAGTCCAGAGGCTTCATAAGAGATGCGAATGGCATCGACAATCCAGCAACTAAGAGTCTGCTTGGAAGCAGGTTGACCCCTCTTGTGTGGACTGAAACAGACAAAAAGTTGGTCAGACTTCCTCCACAGGGCAGCTCTGTGGACATAAGTGTGTAGTGCTCACACAGGACACACGGTTAAGTTTTTCCTGGTCTTTATCCCCCAAAGGGGGGAGGACAAAAGGCTTGGAGTATGACTGGCCGTAGAGTCGAGGAGGGTACTTTGGCAACATAACCCGCTCACAAGTAGAGAAGGACTTTGGCCAAGCGAAGCATGCGCAAAGAAAGCAGTTGAGCCCCCTCAAGAGCGGACTGAGCGTGCTCCGCTCCTACAGTCTAACAGCTGAGGGAAAGAAAGAGTTCCTCAATTACAATGACAATGTTGCAAGTGTTGCAAATTTAATCATTGCTACTTATAAAGTGTCTTTTTATGATTGGATAGCTATAATGACAACTGTCTGGACATCAATGGTGGAGTCTTGGATTTACAGAGGGGGCCCTAGTTGGGAACATATGTAATAGAAGATTTTGTTGGAACTCAGTCCCCCTGCATTAACATCATAATAGAAATCTATATTCCTAAGCTACATACTGTTATTTTCAATATGTAATAGTATAATTAATTTCTATATGTTTAATTCAATTCAGTTCAATTCATTTTCATTTATATAGCACTTTTACAATACACTTGTTGCAAAGCAGCTTTACATTAAAACAAACAGAAGACAACACTTCAGTACAATTACAGCACATTATAGGGATCACAGTATAAAACCATTTAGCAATTTTTTATTAAATCAGTTTATGGGAGTTCTAAGTTAAGATAATATCTGCAGTCTCAACAGTATCACTGCACGGTTAAATTAATCCAAATTGAAATTTAAACTTCAGACGATTAAGTGCACTGGCCAACTCGCAAGGAGAAAAAAACCCTGGGGGGAAAAAAGGCAAGCTTTACTGATCCTAATAATAACATATTGTATGTATGTGAAAAAATTGGTTGTTCCTGGGTAAACATCAGCTGGGCATCAAACGTTAAGGAAAAACATTTTTGTGGCCAAGTGTAAACTGAAAGTGCACACTCCATTAGATAGCAACCCAATCAATGTATTAACTAGCGACACTAATGTAGGTGTAATGTAGTTCTGGGCTTTCTTGTTTTAATGTTTTTTCACTGTTCACATATTGCATATTTGTAAACCTTGGGTTAACTTTTTAATTAGGATATTTATGAGACTAATATTATTAGCTAAATATAAAATCTCATTTTCTCCTTAAACTAAATCTTAATATAAATCTTGAATCTTAAACTAAACTAGCATTCAGTTTTACTTCAAATAAACAAAAGAATGCAGAAAAGATACGTTTTTAAAAAAACTTTTATTGAAAATTAACTTCAAGAGTTTTGATTACAAAACACTAGGTTAAGATACAAAAAAGATACTCAGAACATGTGCACTGGCACATCATATACAGTAACTTTTGTAATTAAAAAGAAAGCGCACACAAAAATATTAGGGAGATCTGCAGATGAAATGTTAATCAAAACGTCTTCATAATAGTTCAGGAGAGTGCATATAGTATAGCTCTCGGGTCCAAATAAACATGGTAAAGCCCAGACATATCCCACCTGACACTTGATTAGTTGTATTTTGTTTAAAAAGCCCTTCTTAGTACAAGGTCTTCTATTGAGCTTTTAAACACAAAATGCAATGTTTGATCCCTCAGTGTAGACCTAAAATAAGAGCAATTTTGGAAGACAAAAGAAAAAAAATAAGACATCTCTCTGGAAGCATTTATACATCAACTTACATTCATTAAAAAGTGCATCAAGACAGAAAACACTCAACACTGGTACATAATTTTCCCTTGGATAAAAATTTCTTTACCTTTCAGTAACTTAAAATAAAATGTTCCGGGGTTAGCAAATGTTTCTGCTAACCTTGCAAGACCAACAAAAAAAATCTAACTAAACATAAATTGCACAAATCCACAAATGTAATCTTTTATCCTCACAAAAACACAGGACTGTAATGGAATGGTAATGAGAAATTAACACAATGAACTTTCTAAATGTTAATGAATGTGTTTTGGGGACAACTGGAAGTACATGATGACCATCTGGTAAATTTTAAGTGTGACTATGTGGCTATAATGCAGTACAATCACTTTGCACCTCAGCAGTGATCTCAAGTCCGGAAAAAGCAGCTCTTTTTCAGTACAGTATGCCGACAGCATGTCTCCTTCAGGCCCTGAAACAGCATCAGTCTGACAGAGAAACATTTAACTTGAAGTGATGCATTATATACAGGGCTGTCAGCAAAGCAGGCACGGTAAGTGCTCAAGACTTCAAACTTCAACTAACTTTGACCCTGGAGCAACTAGACCTCAACATTTTCTGCCTCATCCTTGTCACTTTCACACTTCCATGCTACACTTCCCCATGGTGAAAGCCTGAAGTGCTTAGGAATGAAAAAAGCCCATTTACAATGGGCAAGAATTCAGTTTAAGCACTGCTGGGCCAGTTCAGCAGACAGGAAGCATGCGAGCATTGCAGCTGTATTCTTCCTCCACCTTTATGACAGAAAAAGTACGAATTTGATTACTGTGTTTATATTGCTGTTTAATAATAATGAGCGTGATATTGGAAAAATCATGTGATTATGCTTTACACTTACCTCAGAATAGGCTGGAAGTTGGGGGAACTGGAATTGGGGTGCGTTCATAAAGATGGGACTGTCTCCACCATCATAATCATCCAGCAGAGGTGTGAAAGGCTGTTCCAGGCTGCAGTCACGTGTCAGATCGCAGTAGCTGGGTGGGACAGATGAAGGCATCTGTAAGGACACCCAGCTGGCTGACGATGTGCTCATAGAACCATCTTGGCTACACATGCTGTTGGTACGGCTACCAAAACCATTGTAAGGTACAGTGCCAATGACAAGGGGTAGCTCCAGAACCAACTTCTCACTGCCTGGGATGTGTATGTAAATCTGTTGGAAAAAAATCAATATAAAAAATAAATATGAAATACATACATACATACATATATATATATTTCCTTCAATATATATATTCAAAAACATAGTGACTTCATGCTAAACGCGAAACACAAACTCTCACCATGAGTGCATATTCCACTCGAATAATGTTGCACCCCAAAATGGAAGGCTTCATCTTGGGCACACGGATGGTCTTCCCCTGCCACGCATCACACATGCCAGAGATTATGTGGTTGCCCCGCACTGAGGACAATTTCTGCCTGAAGACCTTGGTGCGGCCATTGGCCTGGTAGGTCTGTTTGGCGACAATGGCTGCTTTCGGTACCACAATGCGGGAGCAGGTATTCTCGAATTTGGCATCAATGCTTATCTCTTCACCCTCACAAAAGCCACGCCTGTCGATCTTGGCATTCAAAGACACCTGACCATCGGGAATGAACATGCAGGTGACTTTCTTTTCTTTCATTCCTCCAGTAGGGGACTGTAGAAGACAAAATGTATAAATACTTAATATAGTACATAAAAAAGCTTGCGCTCATATTTCATCCCAACTATGATTTAGATATGGAACAACAATGTAATATTAATTTTAAAAAATGTTTAAAGGAATTATAATTGTAAACCAATAATTTGAGCCTTACTGAGACAAATCTTCTTAATCCTTTATAAAAGGTATATCTCTTTCTACAGGATAAACCCATCTGAAAGCACAACTCATGAACTAAAAACAAATCAAACTTGAAACTCACAAGCAAGTCTGGGGTATTCACATCTATGGGTTCCTCGACTTCAAAATTTTTCTTGCATTCCAGGGCAGGCTGAGAGGGCCTCTCCATCACAGCCTTCACAAAGTACTGAACATACCCAAATTTGCCTTTGTAGGAAGACACCAGATGCCTATTGGTAAATAAAATAATGTTATTAAAGCACCACTGACATCATGACTCTGAGGTTGAATCACATGAATGGGAACACTCACCCCTGCTGAGGCAGCTCAAACCCAAATGAGTATTCATACTTGTTGCCTGGACGGAAGACGACTGAACCATCTGTGTCTGTAAAAGAAAATGTTTGATTTAGACACCTAGAAAAAACTAAACCAACTTCAATCTCATTCAAACAGAATCAGACTTTCGTGATTACAATCTATAGGCTTATGTGCTAACTCTCAGGTTGTTCACAGTCATATTATAAAACTTGTAAATCAGTCATTTTATAAAACTTAAGTTTTACTGTAAGATTTTGATATGGTTGCCTCAATGTACTGCTACATTCCAACATCAACATTATTTCAGCAAAATGAATCTGCCAACTTTATAAACCCAGATTAACAATTTTAACGCACCTGCTGGATGATCATCCAGGTAGACAACTTCTTCATACTTCAGATAATCGATTTCTTCACGACATCTTTGTTTGCCCTTTGCGTAGTCAACCTTAGCGCATCCGATTCCCAGCACCTTCATAGCCGTCACCCTGGTCACCTCTGACACCTCCACCACGATCTTCCCAGACACTTTGTCTCCACTGCAGTAAAATGACTTGGTTGGATCGTTGAAGGTGATCTCGAAGACCTTCATTCTTTTTGTCATCGCCACCATGTCTGATTTGTCTATTTCAAATAGTCCAATGAAAAAGGAAGACTAAAAAAGTTGGTAAATCAACCAAAAATGTAGTAGTCCTTCAAAAGTAAACCCCTCTTCAATCAAAAAAGCAATCTTCAATCTTGTTCGCGTTGATGTTGATGCTTTATGCAAAAACACTATTCACACTCTCCCGGCTTGCGTGATTGTTTTAGAGCTTTGTGCAGACTGGGCTAGGCTACGGTTATATACTCCCGACGTTTGGCCATGACTCACTGAGCTTGTTTACCGCTTCAGCTGTTCATGTGGGAGAGGTATGCACAGCATGGTTCAGCGCATGCACATCGCTCCTATTGGTCGAAAGTCGGGGTTTGTGTCGTCATTGACCAATTAACGTTCAGAAGCGACGCGTGGACACCTCGTGGCTGAGAACGCTGAGCGAGTGCACAGTAGCTGTAAGAAGGGAGGGGGCGTTCTAAGAGGAGTGGCCAAGGGAGGCAAGGTAGAGGCGTGGGGACATAGAAGCGGAGTGCTGTGTCCAAGAGCATAGCCAACAATCTGGAGAACCAATGAGATTTCTTCCTAAAGTGTGTTACCTGCCACGGCTGATTGGTTAAACGTACAATCAGTACGGTACGTCATCCAGTAAGCGTTGTAGAGATGGTATTTCCCTCTTGTGCTATAATTACATTTGGTTGGGTTTAAAGAAAGTAATTTCTCTGCTGATAATAATCTAGGCGAACAATTTGTAGAAGAGCAATTCTAAAGCAATTACATGTGTAAAAGATTTGTGAGTCTTTTGCCAGTAGATGTAATATGCTTGTAATGAACTTTTATACTTTACAATGTTTACAGTGTGCTCTGAAGTCTCAATTAAATATGTATAGGGATATATTAGGCTGCTACACATATTTGGGTCATTCTTCAATTGGGGTGGCAAATAAGAGACAGAATTTGTAAAATGTTTTATAATAATTTTGTAAAATGTTTTATAATAAAATGTATTGCTATGCATTTCAAATTTTGTTTAATATGCTATATCAATTAAAATAAAAGCTTAATGACATTTCGATTTTAAAATAATTTTGATAATTCAATTTCTATCATTTCAAACCTTGGTGACAGAACCACTTATGTCTATGATGTTACCAATATATGAAGTAAAAAGAAAATCTAAAATGAGAAGGGATATGCAACTTTAGGAAATAATTAATAAATAAGTTTAACGATTCAGTTTTATTGATCATTTAAATTTCAGTTTTTAAAATAAACTGAAAGTTTTACCAGGAGAGACAGTAAAACCACAGTCAGTGACACCAGACAAATTAGCTTAAATCCAGACTTTTCTAAAATGGAGCCTGCCATCATTTACATTTTTTTTCATTTGGCAGACGCTTTTATCCAAAGTGACTTACAGTAAATTCAATGTATAATTTTTTAACCAGTGCTTGTAATCCCTGGGATTAAACACACAACCTTTGCACTGCTAACGCAACAGTCTACCCATTGCGCTAAAGAAAGGCCCGTCATGATGTTCAAAGGTCAGAGGACATTTTGAAAATATTACTAAGTGTACATTTATTAAAATTTTAATTTAAACATCTGCAATTTATCAACAAGACATCACAGACACTAATAAAGTCTGACACATGAAATTGTTAGAAATTTAGCTGACTTTAAAAAAATTAATACTACTCACCATGCACCCGTTAGATCAACTAGCACCTGCAATGACCTTTACACACAGGAACACATTTGTGTTAAAAAATGTTATACTGTTGCAATTATATTCCATGATGCCTCTCTGAAGTATGGTGGGAACAAACATATTTTGTTATAAATGCAATCCATCAAACTTAAATATGTACTTTAGGTTTAGGTGTCTTAGGTTCACAGTGATTTCTTTAAATATTTGTATTTTCTTTATGCATACATTTTTATATTTTTGTTTATAAGGGTTATAATTGTATAATTGAAAAATAATGATTCTTAAAAAAATGTTTATGATCATTATACATCATTGCTCTGGTAAAATTTGGTTTTAACCATTGTCCTGGTGAAACAACGTTTCGACTCCACCTAGTGTTTGAAAAATAGTAAGACAACATCAGCAGTTTTCCCTTCCCTTTCAGCGCCTCATTTACACGTTAGCAGTTGTTCCTCCTATACAAAGATTAATACTCTATGGTGTTGTCTGGGGATTGGTTGTGTAACACAAAAAATGTCATCTTACACTAATTACAAATTAAGTGTCCATCTATCCATTCTGGATTTTTT
>JBAJNP010008041.1:0-21122 GCA_036877545.1 Yasuhikotakia modesta | reverse complement strand
GCATTTCATATGTACAAAAACACCTGATCAGATTTAAACGAGGGATTTCTGAACATTTACGTGTGAAAATTGTGTCAGATCATCTCTAAATGGATGTTGCGTTGGTCTTTTCTTCATTATAGTGATGCATTTCTGAGTAGGTGGGTGGGGCATGATTTCATTCTCAGGGAACTGATTGGATCGTTGGAAACTGGAGGGATAGAAACTGTGTGGCCATTGGACAGTCAATATAATCCCGCCCCTGTGTAGAGACATACATTAAGACAAGAGCTGTTGTTTTGTGGAGGAAGATTAATGTTTTTGATTAAATTATGAGGGCAGATGAATTTAAAGAGAATAATGACATGCATGAATGAATCATTTATAATAAACACTCCAATGTTCATTTAGAAAATAAGAACAGTCATTTTGATTTCATGGTGACGTTACTTTCACAATTATCTTTTCTGCTTGTGATGTTTCAGTGAGGTGAGATTGCTCACCTGACTAATGATGTAAAACTCAACAGTTTTTCTCTCAAATGTTTATTCACAGGAAGCCATTTGAATACGGGTAATAATTACACACAATTCTTTCCCCGTGAAGTTTTCATGATTGTAATTTGTCAGGCAAAACAAAAAAACAAGGAGAGGAATTTGTTGTTCTCTCTGAGAAGCTCTGAATGTTCTTTAAAACATAAACCGTCACTCAATCTGAAGCATGTTTGTTCTCAGAGCAGTTTGTGTTCTCTAAACAGCTCAGCGGTGAATTTCAGCTCCCAGGAGGGAAAATGTTTTTCACAAGCGTCAGGTGCCTGAATGAGTGGATGAGTTTTAACGTACAGATGAAGAGCTTGTGGGAAACGGTTGCGGGCAAAATCACAACAGCAGCTAAACAGGTCTGAAGAGGCTTAGTGGATCATTTTGAGATGTTTTATAAGTTTGTTGTTCTGCTCTCTCAGGAGGCGAAGCTCCGAGAACTCCTGGATGTGGGAAATCTGGTGGGTCGGATAGAGAACAGGATGTTAACCGTGGTGACGGGGCCCGACATGGTCAATATCCAGTACCTGAACTTCATGGCCTTCCAGGAGGACGTTGCCAAGGTGTTTCCATTAGCAACTGTGATATATTCTGCCTCTGAGCATGTCATAAAAACCTGCAATCTGTAACTCTTGCTGCAAAATGACATTTCCTGAAAAATCTGTATAACTCATTATCATAAGCTTACCTCTGCAAACCAGGGTAAGATAAAGAGATTTATGTTTGTTTGTAAGCAAAAACATTACAGATTGCAGCTTTATGTGTCAGATGCGTGTAATTGTAATTGAAACCTGGAAATTAAAAGAAAGAAGATGAACTCTACGTGTGAAAGGTCACAGTTCATCGCTGAGTTACGATGATTTTTTCTGGATAATAATAGAACGTGTTGCAGAAGCGCTGAGATATTTGTGTAGCTGTTAGCCAGGATACTTGACCTGATGCTGTAATGAAAACGCTCTCATCTGTGTTACAGGAGTGGGCTGATGAGCTGTTCAGTCTGGCGTCCAACCTACTCGCTCAAAACATGGGCAGGGAATCATGTCTGGAGAAAGCGTAAGACCCAACTCATGTTTCCCACCCCCCCGCCGCTCACACCTGTGACCCCTGACGTGAATGTGTTACTGCTGAATGTTTTTTTATAGTGATTCACCATGAATGTTTGGATGTGGGCATCATCAGCTACATTTGTGCTTAAAATGTTTACTTTGCTTCAAGAGACCATGTTGTTTTTTCCAAAAGTAGTTTCATAAAACATTTTCATAGTTTATTCTTTAAATTCTGTGCAACCCCAGTGTTGAGTAAAGATTTCAAACGTAGCTTTCCGTTATAAATGCCAGTGTTAAATTGCATATCTGCACACAATAAAATCACAAAGAGCAGCATGTCTCTGACACACGTGGCATCTGCTCCTGAAAACATGTAACGTTAACATGTTATTTGTTTTTGTAACTTTAACATGAAATCATTTTTGTGTTTTATCAGTTTCACGAGACTCAAACTGCAGCCCAATCAGGAGGGGCGGATTCCAGTGAAGAAGTAAGACAGCGACGTCTCATGAAGCATGAATCTGTCATGCTAACATCAGAAAGACTCTTTCACAGAATCACGTGTTTGTTTTTTGTGCAGCATCTTCCGCATGTTTTCGTCGGACCGGAAGCGTTTGGAAACAGCGCTGGAGAGCTGCAGCCTCCCATCCGGCCGGGTGAGCATATGTTCAAATGATTGCTCCAGACACCTGCTGCCAGACAGGACCTCAGATGACAGGAAACAACGTTCTCAGAACATTAGCTAATGTTCTCTGAAAGTGCTCTCACTTTTTAAAAATGTTACTATGATAAATCAAAAACGTTAATTGTAGTAAATAATTTGGAGTGCAACACCTTTCTGAGGTCTGGTTGGTCCCTGAGTCTGATTTGTGTTAATGCTGAAGGTTGAGCGGTGAACACAGGTTGTGAAAAGCCATCATTTTAAAAAGCTGTGGGGCGCTGCGGAGAATAAAGAGTGTAGCTAATGAGAAGCGATCGGTGTGGGTCTCTCTGTTCTCCACCTCTGACTCAGATGCTTTCAGAGCTTTCATGCTTTTTGTTTTTTTTTGTTTGCTGCTTTTATATTTTGACCAACAAAGCATTTATCAGCCTCGGGCGCTGGCCCTGCTTTCAGACTGACTGTCTGGCTTGAATATTTTGAATATTTGCTGTGAAAGATGAATGTCTAACGTGAGTAATGTTTGCTCTCCGCAGTTTCACCCATTTCTGCGCTTGTTGTAACAACCCAATTGATTCTGTGTCAACTGGATGAATAGAATAAACAAATTAATTTTAAAGCCATCTCAAATATTTTAGTTGTTATTAATAGGAGGCACATGTTATTAATAACATGCTCTGCACCTCTGTGGTTGTTCTGTTGTTGATGGATGCGATTGGTAGATGGTTGAGGTCTGAATGTTTGTGCTTCTCTGCAGAATGACTCCATCCCTCTGGAAGATTTAACTCCTGAAGTTTACAAAGTGTTCATCAGTCACCTCTGCCCACGATCAGAGATTAACCAAATCTTTGCTGATCTGTAAGTCTGTATGAAATCACATTAGACACGATTCTTCTCAGCATGTCAGTGATTGGATTTATTTATTAACTTTTTTGCTCTTTAATGGACGTGTTAGGAAAACACAAACAAACTCCATTTCCCATGATTCTCTTCTGCAGCAGAAGTGTAATGAACACAAAGATAAAGCGTCTGTAACACAAATCCTTTGAGTTTCACTTAGAAAAAGTAAAAAAGTAACAAGAAATAAAGGAAGAAATATGAAAATTGGCAAGTGGATCAATTTTTGTCCAGCCTGTTACTCCTGACTAACCGTCACAGCACAAGTTTCCTCAGGAGGAGGAAAACGACACACGGTGAATAAATCACCTCACTTCAGCGCTAATCTGGGTTTTGTCCTGCCCAGCTGCTGCTGTGACAGGCCTGGATTCGATTTCCATTAACTTCAGCTGGATTGTGCCAAAAAACAATGAGACAAACCCTCACTGGCATCCAGGAAGCTGCCTGCAGAAATTCCTTTAAAACGCCAGTCCGCTGAGTCACTGTTTAAATCACACCGAGACCCCATCTTATGATCAGATATTAATATTGAGAACTGGCACTAATAAAGAGATTTATCACTGCAGCGTACGCTTGTGTTGCATCTGTCTCGCTCTTACTTTTTCCTCTGTTGTATTTTTCTTCTTTCCTTCTTCTTCAGTGGTGCAAAGAACAGGAACTATCTCACCATGGATCAGATGACTGAGTTCATCAACAACAAACAGAGAGACCCCAGACTGAACGAGATCCTGTACCCCCCCCTCAAACCGGAACAAACCCAGCTGCTGATGGAGAGATTCGAGCCGAACCCGGGACTGATTCAGAAAGGTTTGTGTGAGGTTGCAGGCGCACTCTGAACACCTAAAGGCTGTTTTATGATGCTCTCATTCTGGACGCGGCCTTAGAAGGCAGCTGCCTGTCGAGCCACACAACTGTGTATGGAAACGGAGACGTAATTTGTCAGAGGTTTAGTCCAGCAGAAGACAGTGTTGATGTTTCCAGCAGAGAGATTGGAGGTGTTTATTTATTGACTGCTGATAAACAGTTTAAATGTAATTGTTTATCACGGATAATTATGGAGCAGGTTTTAGTCGTACAGTCCCTAGAGATGTTGTGTGTTTTTAATCACAGGCCTGTTTACATCTAAACACTTGTTTGTTGTTTTTTTGCAGCCAAATTTGATTGACAGTCAAGTTGAAACTGTATTTACAGTCGTGTTTAAATTAGTGTTTATAGTGTTACTAAATATTTCTATAAATATTTCAGAAAAATCACATGTGATATAAGTTGGCCATTAAACATTAAAAACGCTTTATTTTTAGAGTTCAAGATTTTAAGAGCATCACACCATGAATGTTTTAAGATTGTGTTTGCTTTATACTAAATATTAATATTTAATACAATTACTGTAAGTACTGTAATATTGGTGCATAATATAAAAAAATCTAATATTGTTAGTTCTGTTTTAATGAAACACAAAACAGTGAGTCTGGATTATATTTTACAAAATTGCTACTGAATGTAACTTTTTACACTAGAAATGATCTTCTGCTACAGGGGCGTTTGGTTAAAACGTTGCTTTAATAAAATCCTTTAATCTGATTTGGGATAAGCGTTGTATCAAATTGCAAATGCCTTAGGATTTAATTTGTATTCTTTTAGTTTTCGTTTTCTTTATTATAACAGTTTCCGCCGTCGTTTCATTACCATAGCAACAGAAGGTCTGGAGATGCAGTCCGTGGCTTCCATCGCTGCAATGGAGCCGGTTTATTTATATCTCTCAGAGCACAAGGCTCCACAGGCAAACTGGAGATCAGGTCACTGGATGATAATGTGGGAGGCAGTTAGCCTGTGACAGGTGATTGATTGGACGCATTCAGAGCAGAGGGTCCGGCGATGGGGATTGATAAAGGTGTTTAGTGGCTCTTTAGAATGTGGTTCTAGTATGACACCTTGTTGTCAGACAGATTACAGACTTTATTTTCTCAATCCAGCGCAGTCAAAGACAAGCAGAGGCCGGTCAGACGCCCGCGTGACGTGCTGATATTTACATATCACTGATTGTAGATTTAAAAGAACAATTGATGGGTAAATGCAGGAATGGTCTGTTCTGACAGGATAACATTGATGCTTTAATTTTCCAGACTGTTAGGGAATTATCTTCAATTTCACTGGAATCTCGGTTCTTGTTGCTTAGAAACTGCTGGCAGGGAATGTTCTCAGAGACGTCCTGCAGTAACATTAGTGGAACAGTTTTCTAACAATATTATATATCATATATATCACAAATATTATCTTAAGCAGTTAGTGGAATGTTTTATAAATGTTTGAACAATGCTAAAGTTTGAACAATGTTCCTAAAATATGTCTAAAATATGAATGATTTGAATGTTCCTAGAAAGTGGAATGGAAATGTCAGGTAAACATTCTCACAATCCTAAAATTGCTAGCTGGGAAAAGCTTTCTAGTCTTCTGTAAAAGCGCTAAGACCGGCAGCCCCCCTCAGATTAGCTGAAACCGTTTTACTTTCTGCAGGGCTGTGACAGCAGTCTACAATCTTACTCTGTTGTTCTTTCCTTCTCCGTTTAACCCGACAAGACAATTGCTGAATATCTGCCGGCTGCAGTAATTGTAGTCTTTAGAAACCATTTGACTCCTCTTGTCAGGGAAAGCAAAGGTGGTTTGTGTTATTTCAGTGTGTAAATCAAAGGCTGTTTGCTTTGGAATGACAGAAACTGCCTCAGTCCCAGCTGAGTTCACTCTGAAACATTTCATTGAGTCTCTGCAACGCCTCCTGCTATCAAAAAAGGGCCACGGTTAATTACCTTTGGAGCTCTGCAAAGAATGAGTTTAATTAATGTAAACTGCGAGTGAGAATTAGTCACGGGGGACATTCGTACCCGAGTGTCTTCCTCTTCAGCCGCGATTGCTGTTCAGGGAGAACCGATCCTCCCGCTCCAGTTTAATTTGAGGTCTGTCTGCAATTTCGCTGCTAAATTACTTGATGAGTCAAATTGTTACTTCAGGTGCAAAAAGAAAAGAATAATTGTCTCTTCTGAGCTAAAATAATCTGTTTTGTGAATCTTTCATTTTGTGAAGGAAATTTTCACAGTATGAATTGTAACCGTTGACTGTTAAAATGACTTTTGGGAATATTAAGGAGCAGGACTTCCAGATTTTGTCTGGATTTGATTTGCTCATGAGGAACTAGATCATTGAGGTTTTGTATCACGTTTGCTGTTGCTAATCTTCATACAGTTTGTGCTACAGATATGAATGTTGCTTATATCACACAGCATGTGAGGAGAGATGTGATATTACTTTTCTAAACAACCTGATTTGTTATTTATGGACCTGCATGAGTCCCAGCACACCCTAGTTAAAACATATCAATGTGTTAGAAAAGACTGTACGCAACTGCATAGCAACACCCTGGCAACCACCCACCTAGAAAGTAAATGGGTTACACTTTGATTTTAAAGGATGTTGATGCATAACTCTCATGCAGTGTGTTATTTGTGAAACAGGGCAGATCTCTGTTGAGGGCTTCGCCAGATATCTGATCAGTGAGGAGAACAGTGTGATCCCTCCAGAAAAACTGGACCAGAGTGAAGACATGACTTTCCCCCTGTCTCAATACTTCATCAACTCCTCCCACAACACATACCTCACAGGTACCTCAACACATACCTCACAGGTACCTCAACATACCTCACAGGACTTGTTCTTCACTAACAACAAGGTGATATCTGTTTTGCCTATTAAAAATGTTTATATGCATAAACAAAAGAACAGTTCTTATTTTAGAGGTATTTTAATTAAGCATCTAATAGTGTCTAATCTAATTAAATATCTTAAGTTATATCTTAAGTTAAATATCTTAAGTAAATTTTGGTTAAAGAAAAGAAGAAATTAAAAAACAAAAAATGTTGTCACACATGTAAACGTGATCTGTTAAACACGCCAGGCTCATGTCAGATGCTGTGTGTGTGTGTTAGCGGGTCAGCTAGCAGGAAGTTCCTCTGTTGAGATGTATCGGCAGACGCTTCTGTCAGGCTGTCGCTGTGTGGAGCTGGACTGCTGGAAAGGCCGAACAGCAGAAGAAGAGCCTGTTATCACCCACGGCTTCACCATGACATCAGAGATCTCCTTCAAGGTGAAGCAGCCCCTCCGCAGCCACTAACACACTGACCCACAGCTGAGAGTTCCAGGTTCAGACACCAGTCTTCAGATGAGCGTTTCAGCTAGTGCTGTACTTATATTTATGTCATGATATTCCTCAGAAGCATCGTAGACCTATAAAAACAATCAACAGCTTAAACAATTACTAATAAATGAAAGAAGGTACGTAGTATTTAGTGAAGTATATTTACTCAGGTTTTCTTTGTATTTAATATTCTGATTACGTTATAAAATAGAACAACAATACAGAGAGAACTAACACAGCTTTTGTGTCTGTAAATGTTTCTTATTATTGTCTCTTTCTCCCCATCAGGAGGTGATTGAAGCCATCGCTGAGTGCGCTTTTAAAACCTCTCCCTTTCCTGTCATCCTGTCCTTTGAGAATCACGTGGACTCGTAAGTGTCGACACGCCGCTCGCATCTCCTGCGGTCGCCGTTACTTTTCGGCCCTTAGCGCGGCTGATCCTCAGAGCCGACTGCAGCTATGGCAACAAGGAGTGAAGCGATTATAGCGCCTCTGAAATGCATCATTAGTTTGCAGTCATCATTGTTCTCCTGCGAGGTTTCATGCGCAGGCGAGGCTTTATTTTCTGCATGAAATCGAAGCTGACACGATGCACGCCGTCAGACAATTTCATTTCAGTAACGTCACAGGTGGATGCAAGATTCCTGGGAAAATATTCATGCAAATGTGACTGCAAAAAAACCTTTCTATTTATCTGTATTTGTTTGTTTTTTCAAACAAATGTGATGCTTTGATCTGAAAAGACATGAAAGAATATTTCTTTAAAATTGTTGTTTTTCTCCATGGGCAAATGTTTTATTTGTGGAAAAAATAATATTTTCTAAAAAGATGTCTTGTGTATTGAATATTATAACAATGCATATTTTTAATGATATTTGTAAATGTATGTTAATTTAAACTATTACATTTACTATCACTATTACTATTAAATGTTTTTTAAGCACTGAAATACTGAACAATAGCAGCTGAAATTGTGTTGCCTTTGTCTCACAGCCCCAAACAACAGGCCAAGATGGCCGAATACTGCAGATCAATATTTGGAGATGCACTGCTTACCGAAACCCTGGAGAAATATCCTGTGAGTTATTATTCCTGTTTTCTCCTCACAGTCTCATCAGTTTCTCAGTGTCTCATCACAGTCTGTGTTGCAGCTGGAGGCGGGAGTTCCTCTGCCCAGCCCTCAGGAGCTCATGGGCAAAATTCTCATAAAAAACAAAAAATCTCATCCTAAAGTGTCGGACGGAAGCACAAAGAAGAAGCTGTCGGAGCAGACGTCCAACACTAACAGCGACTCCTCCAGTGTGTTCGAACCTTCTTCCCCCAGCGCTGGACCTGCAGGTATTAAACCCACAGCACCACGGTCCAGTGCAGCGTTGCGGCTGCATTGCGTTAGCAGCTCAAAGGTTGTGGGTTTCATTCTGAGGGAACACTGATACACATAAAAAACGCTTTAAAGTTTATGCAGTGAATTATTGATCGAGCCGTTACTGAACATTCTGTCAGTCTAAACCTGTATTATGTTTTTGTAGATAGTGACATTATAATATTTAATGAAAAAACTGAATACAGTGACCGGATCTGTTCATCTCCTACTTAAAGAAGTAGAAGACTGTTCATCTCCTAAAATGAAATGTCTTACTGTATAAAGCGTTTGAATTCACATGTTTGCACAAATAAGTTGCAGACACACAGACATACAGACTACGGTTGCATTTATGCGTGGGTAGTTCTCACTAACATTGGAAAGGACAAAACATCACGCAATAGCATCACCTGCCTCGATCGCCCGCTGCAGTCTCAGTCTGTGTGTGTAGTAGCATGTGGAGAAAAAGTGCCTGACATTTCAGACCACCGGGGTGGAACCAGAGACCCTCTGCAGGTCCGAGGCGTGGGCGCAGAGCCCCGTCTGCATGTCTGATGGATGCGAGAGATTTGAAACACTGACTGCAGGCAGCATTCAGACCAGGCTCACGCCGAGCCGCTGGTTTCCCAGCAGGAACTTCCTTCAACCTGAAGGAGAATAATGTCTTACGTTCAGCCGGTTCTGCACATAAACCTGTCACAGGCTTCAGAACTCCAGAATATAGTGTGTGAGTCATATGGAAACTTGAATGGTGTTTTTTTGTCTTTTTGGAGTTTGACAGCCGCAGTCACAGTCGGGAGTATATGATGGTAAAGAAAATGATGGAAATTTGTGTTTTATTTAAGCTGTAATCTTTAAAACTTTTTTATTTTGCTAACATAGTGAACCACAATCAGTTTGTGAGCACAACAGCACAGCCTTTAGCACAATCTTTCTTATCTTACAATGATAATTTTACAATAATGCAGCTTTAAACATAAATGTAGGTGTTTTCATGTTTGTCAGATTGATTATTATTGAGTCCTCATCACTGTTCTTGCGTCACTTCCTGTGGGTGACCTGTGACGGCCTGTATTGAGACTGAATAACAGACACGTGACTGGACACAATCTCTCCTGACGTCTGATGTTGTCGTGTCTGTGAGCAAGAACATGAGTCAGAAACAATCTCCCGCTTGTTATTGTGACGTCTGTGCTCAACTCAAACATCAGATTATATGAAAAGAGTCTCACGTTTCTCTCCCTCAGCTTCTGCAGAGGTGGAGGCAGATGAAGATGATGATGAAGATGATGATGACGATGACTGCAAGAAGTCCATGGATGAGGTCAGAATGGTTTTTACTCACAGGGTTTATTTATTATTATTTGTTATTATTCGTTTAGAAAAGGAAACATAAAAGACTTTTATGTTTTAAAAATATCTACTAATGTTACTGCAATAGTTTTTTGCTAACTTTGAGAGAGCTTTCAGAAAGCATTAGCCAGCCTTCTGAGAATTGTTGCTTTTTGAAAGAAAATTACAGTGTTTTGATGGTGCTGATGTTACATTTTGGTGCTTTTTTGATAAAACATTTTGGACCGCCAAGCACCATGTTCTGTATTTACTGGTATTAAATAATATTTTAGTATAGTTTCAGTTTTTATTAAGCGGGTGATAATCTTGGCTTGATTCATTTGAACTGGGTCAGAGAGCTGTGCAGTAACACCTGTTAAATCTGATTTGGGTTTGCAGGGCACAGCGGGATCTGAAGCGTTTGCCACAGAAGAAATGTCCACGCTAGTCAATTACATCCAGCCCACCAAATTCCACTCCTTTGAGATTTCCAAAAGTAAGCTAAAAGTTTAGGGTTGTTTCCATTATGTAACAAAAATGTTTTTTTAATGTTCTTGCAATGTTCAAAACATCCAGATTTTTGAATGAATGTGAAATGTTATTTTTAGCATTCTCAAATTGATGATAAAGTTTAGATGCTAACATTTTACAATGTTTAGAAAAAAATGTACTACTAACAAGTCTGTAAGAGCTTTTTGATATCTCTAAAAGAGAACTTTTAGAGAACGTTCTCAGAACATTCCCTGTTGCACTAGCAGAGATGTGATCCCACTAAAAAGCAGACGTGTCTGTTTTCAGAAACGAAGCGCAGTTATCAGATGTCATCGTTTGTGGAGACGAAAGCTCTGGAACATCTCACGAAGACGCCGGTGGAGTTTGTTGAGCATCCTTCACTGAATCTGTATTAACATGAGATTCTGCTGTTCTGAGATCAGCCGTACAGTAACCCACATACTGTATCTGATTAGACACATGACTGGATAAAGGGGACAGGTGCATCAATTATTCATGCCAATTTATGACCCAGATGATGAAATCTGTCAGGCACATTTGCTGAAACAGGAAGCTGGAGGCTGTCAAACTTTTTAAAGGACAAAGAGCTTCAGAAAGTTTCAGAAAGTTGTTCATGAGGCCTGTGAGGTCAAAGTTCAGCTTTACATCAGGATGTGCTGGTCATATTTCAAACAAATTACCTTCATTTATTAGCTTAAATTATTTTAAACAGAACTAAAAAATATATGAAGGTTCTGGGAAAATGTGTTTAATAATCATATCACAATGCAAAACATTAAACTTATCTTTGTTTTTTAAATGTCTTACTCTTTTGAATGATTGAATCTGCACACTTCTCGTGGAAATGTGCCCTTTATTCAGGAGACATTAAAGTGTCGTCTGGTTTCTGAATTATGTAAAATCTGCTCTGTGTAATGAATTATTACTGTACAGTGTTCGTTTCCTTAACCGTATGCATGCAGATACAACAAGTCTCAGCTCAGCCGAATTTACCCGAAAGGAACTCGTGTCGATTCTTCCAACTACATGCCGCAGGTTTTCTGGAACGCCGGCTGTCAACTCGTAGCGCTGAACTTCCAGACTATTGGTGAGCAGAGACCTTACAGAAAGACTGTAGTTAATGCAGTGCCATCATTAATACTGTTGCCTGTTTTATGTGCTGCCCTGTCTCAGATCTGTCCATGCAGCTCAACCTGGGCATGTATGAGTATAATGGAAAGAGCGGATACAGACTCAAGCCTGAGTTCATGAGACGGCCGGATAAACATTTTGATCCCTTCACGGAAAGCACAGTGGACGGGATCGTGGCCAATACGTTATCAGTGAAGGTCAGACACAGGGCATGTCTGCACACAACCACTGAATGTTTTAAAACGTTTTACTAACAAATTCAGAACATTTTTGATTAATGATATATATAATAAAACACAAAGTTACTGTTGGCAACGTTGACAGAACTTACTGATGTCATTAAAAGTTAGTGTGAAGTGTTTTAAACTCCCTCAGTATTTGCTCGTCTTATCCATGCCCAGCAGTTACTCTCATGCTATTATTTGCCTGTTTTATCTTGCGGCCCGTCAGAACAGACTGTGATGCAGTATTGGGTCACGGCCTCCTGTCATGTGTTATCATGTAAATGTTGTTGTTGTGTCTGATAGATCATATCAGGGCAGTTTCTGACAGATAAGAAGGTTGGGGTGTATGTGGAGATTGACATGTTTGGACTTCCAGTGGACACCAGACGTAAAGCGTTTAAGACAAAGACGTCCCAGGGCAACGCCATCAACCCGGTGTGGGACGAAGAGCCCATCATCTTCAAAAAAGTAACGGATATTTTGGGTGTGCTTTGGGCTGTGAACTTATGTTGGAAAAACAGTTGCAGATGACTTTAAATATACCTTTCTTCTAAACCGACAACATGTGTAAAGCTGGTTTGTTTATTTTTAACCAGAAAAAAGTTACAGATAGCAGCTTTAAACAGCAAATCACTGCTGAGATCATTGACTTCCTGTGGAGACAGGAAGTGATGGAGTTGTTTACTGTGTTTGTCAGGTTGTTCTGCCCACTCTCGCGTCTCTGAGGATAGCTGTGTTTGAGGAGGGTGGAAAGTTTATCGGCCATCGTATCATTCCTGTCTCAGCCATCCGACCAGGTGCCACTTTTACTTGTGTTATATTTTATTCGCTGACTGTGAAATGCAAACCGCAACTTTCTTATATCTCACGTGTTCTCAGGTTATCGTTACATCGGTCTAAGGAATGAAAAGAATCAGGCACTAACTCTTCCAGCTTTATTCGTTTATATAGAGGTGAAGGATTATGTCCCAGACACGTTTGCTGGTAAGAAATAATCAATAATCACCTTTCAGATTCTCAGCAAGTTGAAAACATATTTCCTTAATACACATTTTTATTAAGTAACAAAAACGTTAAAAGGGTTTTTTGTATGTTCTAGGAACAATAATGTTAATGGTTGAATGTTATTAAAACATTTATTCTGTAACATTTTTAAACATTTTTTATTCTCTTTCCTTGATTTCTCCAAATTTTGTAGTTTTGGTTTTTATTATAATTATTTCTAATCAAAATCTTCATTAGATTCTCTATTTTAAGTGTTTGATTTTGGGGTAAAACATAACTTGGGTTTTTGTGTGATTCATGAATGAAACTGTTATTCAGAACCATGTTATTTATCACAGCAATACATTTCACATTAATTTGCACATTATACTATCAGCTGTGAGTTTATGCAACAGAGTCACGTCTACATTACCCACAATCCATCACTGCATGAGTTTTAGTTAGAAAGTGACACACCACAGAGGAACAGCAACACTGACCTTCTCAAACGCATTTCACACTTGTGTTCACAACTCAGTTCCCATCTGAATCTGTTTCCTATTGTCTGCTGTCACACTAATAATGATGGAGTCACTTTTCTTAAAGCTGCAGTCTGTGTTCTCTGCCTCTCTGTCTCCATCTCTGTTTGAAACATAAAACTGCAGGTCTCTGTTATTGTCATGAGTGTTTTTATGTGTTGATGTTTATTGCTTGCCCTGACTGACAGACGTATGTTTGTCTGGTGAACAGATGTTATTGAAGCGCTCTCCAACCCAATCAGATACGTCAACCTGATGGAGCAGAGATCCAAACAGCTGGCAGCTTTGACTCTAGAAGAAGGAGAAGAAGAGAAAGACAACAAAGAGGTTGAGTTAGAAACAGTTGTTGCTTTCACAAGGTTTTTTAGTGCTAGACAATAAACATTAAACTGTACCTTTCAGATTTAACACACTACCACAGATTGTTAAATGTGATATTTATTTCTATCATGAGGTTGTCAAAGAGGTTGACATGGACAGTGAGGTTGAGATGGACAGTGAGGTTGAGAAGGTCAAAAGGGTTCTTCACAGGTTCTAGCAAAGGTTTCTTGTTCCTCAGGCTGAAAGCAGTGTTGAACACCCCTCAGAGGTCAAAACTGAACCGAGACCAGCCCCGGTGGAGAACGGCCTGAGTCACACGCCCAGCACGGCTCCTAAACCTGCATCCCAAATCAGTGCACAGCCCCAGTCGACAGGTAATATCCTGTACAGGTGTGAGTCTGAGCAGAAATAAACCAGTTAAGATGTGTGTTTGTTTTCAGGCTCAGTAAAACCAGCTGTGAAGACAGAAGATCTGATTCAGAGTGTTCTCACTGGTAACCCTTCACTTCATTTGTGCTGTTAACAATAATGTGCTGCAGTGGTTATATAAATAAAGCTTCTTTACGTTTTTCAATTCAGAAGCAAACTTATGTCATGTGCAATATATATTTAAAAACAGTTTACATATACAGCTATACATATATATATATATATATATATATACATGCAGGCTCCCACAGAGAATATGAAGTTTAACTCATTAATGGATCATATGTAGGAAATCAGATATACTGATCTTTGCTGTATTTAGTTTATCAGACATTGATTGTAAATCACTTTGAAGGTTCTCTATAAATTATGAACATGTGCTGCTTTAGAAGATGCGTGTGAGCGTGAGCTTCAGGAAACATCATAAAAGATGAAGTTGGTGATATAATTAACAATTTCACAGCCCATAAACCGTCTGTATGTTGTTCCTCAGAGGTGGAGGCTCAGTCTATAGAGGAACTCAAACAGCTAAAAGCTTTTGTGCGTGAGCAGAGAAGACATTACAAAGAGATGAAAGATCTCATGAAGAAACATCACAAGAAAACCACCGAGATGATCAAGGAGCACACGGCCAAATACAACGAGTTTCAGCACGACTACCTGCGCAAACGGGCCGTCCTGCAGAAGTCCGCCAAACGAGATGGTAAGAGGAGGTAGGTCCACTTCCTGTCTTCTACTTCCTGTTCGTTCTTTTCTGGTTATTGTGGCAGAACGTGAAGCTAAGCGGGTTTCTCCGCCTCGGTTCTGTCTTTAGGTGTTTGTCGTCCAGTCCGGAGCACGGCCCTTCGTTCTTCGAGCAGGAACTGGTGAATCTGGATCAGGAGAGTGGGCAGAAGCTGTCAGAACTTAAAGAACAACAGCAGCAACAGTTACTGAACCTGCGTCAGGAGCAATATTACAGCGAGAAATATCTGAAGAAAGAACATATCAAACAGGTCCGTTCTGAGCCCGGTTCTGGAGTCTGTGAATAACACACAAACAGTTAAGCTGCAATCTGTAGGTTTTGTCATGAGCTTAATAACTGATTTTTATTTATTTTTAACCAAAGAAGTTACAGATTTAACAAACAGGATTATGTTAATGTATTTTGTTTAGTTTACAGTTAGTATGAGTCTCAGATGTACTTAGATATTGTTTCTGGAAATGGCTAAGGAACCAGAAAGAATTTAAATCTTTAAATGATGTCTCTAGAGTTAAACTCTCCAGTAAACACTCGCAGAACTTCACCATTAGCTCTTCTGTGGGAATTCAGTGACTGACATCCCAGCTGGACACTTAGAAAACTGGAATGAGGAGGAAACATCTAAAGTTTCTTCTTGTTTGATGCTGAGCTTCTGATCGTCCACACGGAACCATCAGAAACACGCTGAAGTTTCCTCAGAGTTTTGATGATTTATTCATGGAGAGCTGCTGTGTTTGTAGGTTATCGAGAAGCTCACCGTCATCGCAGAAGAAGGTCAAAGCAACCAAATGAAGAAGCTGAAGGAACTGTGTGAGAAGTGAGTGAAACATCAAGACCTTCTGCGTGACACACGAGGTCACGTCGCCTCACGTTCCCCCTGTTTTACAGAGAGAGGAAAGAGCTGAAGAAGAAGATGGACAAGAAGAGACAGGAGAAGCTCAGCGAAGCCAAATCGAAGGAGAAACACTTAACAGAAGAGTAAGAACTTACCTGTGCTGTTTACTACACACAGATCCTCAGTATCTCAGGGAACATTCTCAGAACGTTGCTTAACGGTGTCTAAATGCTCTTTAAACGTTATCTAGAAAGTTCTTGCAGTGAAGTTTGTAGAACTTTTTAATAATTATGTCATTAGGAAAAATATATTAAATAAAAAAGATAATTTGAAGTTTTAAACGTAACATAATGGAAACATTAGGGAAATGTTGACATTAATGTTCTGAGAAGCACTTGAAGTTAAAATGTTGTACATACATCTGGCCTCTAGATGGCAGTAAAACGCAGTCTGACCTGTCTGCATACACAGGTGAGAGTTTGTGTTGACAGATTGTGTTTTTCTGTGATTTCAGAGAGAAGCTGGAAATCAACAGGTCGTATGTGAACGAGGTGGTGCAGCACATTAAGAGGGTAAAGCACTTTATTATTCATCCTCAGCAGAAACAATAAACAATTATCATTTTCAGTCATTATTATTCATTTATTTTCTCATCAGCTGGAAGACGCGCAAACCAAACGACACGAGAAGCTTGTGGAAACTCACAAGAACATTCTGCAACAAATCCTGGATGAGAAACCCAAGGTAGGGCTTTACAGAAACGGTGTTACAGTAACTGATGCCACGATTATAACAAACACAATATACTGAGATATTCCATCATCCGTGGGCTGTGAGGTAACAGGAAACGTTCTCAGAACATTGGCTAATGTTCTACAGTTCTCACAGTTATTAATAATGTTCTTGCAGTAATGTTATTTTAAGTTTTTATATGATCATATATCATAAACGTTATTTTTTTTAAGTTGTTGTGAATTAAATGTTCCTGGAACTTTCAAAAAAATCTTTTAGAAGATGTTAGTCAATGTTCTGAGAAGCTGGGGAGGAAGTGATGTCACCAGATAGATGTCAGGTAGTTATTGTGATGAAGGAAGTTCTTGAGATGTTTAGGTGGTGTTCAGACTTTTGCTGATGTGTCAGTTCCAGAACGATCTGGACCAGGAATACCAGGACAAATTCCGTCGACTCCCGCTGGAGATCCAGGAGTTTGTGCAGGAAAGCACCAAGAGAAAGACTGAGGATGGAGATCCGGACGTTCTGCCTTCCTCTGCCACGCTGGAGAAGCTCATGCAGAAGGGAGCGCAGTCTGAAGACGACATGGAGGAGGAGAAGAAAGAGTTAACCGTGTGATGTCATACAGTAACTCCACCCACTTCAGATCCGTGTTCCGTCATTCACTTGTTGTGACATTAGGAAGTGTTGTGTTTGCTCCAGAAGATACCATCAGCAGGAGAACCTGAGGAACTGGACATCTCGTCACAAACCCCTGAATCAATGTCATGTTGAAGAATTGAATTTATTTCCCATTTTCTACATTTCTTATGCTTTATGAATCTGCTTCTCTTTGGTTACTGGCAGGTGCCGGTGACTGAGCTGAGAGAGACTGTACAGAGACGCTGTAGCCATCTTTATATTTAACAGAGTGAATCTCACACAACACATTTAGGTCACGTTTCAGCCCGAAATCCACAGAAAAGTGAAGAAATTAAAGCAGGAGTCTTGAGATTTAATGTGATTATTGATTATATATCACAATACATCTAAATTCCTTCCATAACTGAAACTCATTTTATGGCCGTAATCTGGACGTTTGCGGGGTTTTGTGCATGTAATGGTCATAGATCTCACGAGTGTTTCTGATCGGATTCTCATTTTTAAAACCCGGTTGAACTTTCACCTGGATGGTTCTTAATAGTGTCTAAAACTTAATATTAGCTTTTGTGAGATTCGCCCTGATAAGTGAGATGATAAAAGTTTTCTGGTTTATTTGCACTGAAACGATGATGATTATTTAAATCGTCTGCTTGCAAAAGTTGCTGCTGTTTGTTTGATTTGAATGAAGCGCTTGAGTCCTGCCGTGGGTATTACAGGAGCCCTACAGGTGATTTTACACCTGCTTGTACCATATATTAGACAGAAACGGATTGGTTTGCAGGTGCTGAAACTCAGCCAATCACTGACCAGAACAGTTGTCAGGGACGCATGCTTTCAGCCAATCAAACGCTTCGTGCTTCTACACATTTGTAAATGTCAGCAGTATAGCTTGTGTTGTAATGTGGTAACTGTTTTGTGACAATGTATTTAAACTTCTAAGAATTATTTATTCATTTGGGCCAATAACAAACATCTTCATTAGGAAGTTTCAATAATGATAAGTATGTATATTTATGTGTTTTTTTGCTGTTTTAGGGGCTGTTTTATTTACTCTCATTTTCATGTAAGAAATTTTTATTAAACTACTTTTTTAATTTATAACTACAGTATGAGACATGGGCAGAATTTTCCAGTTAGCATAAAATAGGTCACGATTAACCGCAGAGTGAATCTCATGAAAACACATTTCATCCCAAATAATAAAAACATAAATGATATTTTCCTTAATGAAATATTAAATGATAAACTGTTCGTGTTTGTCATGGTCGAATATCTGTGGGCAAAAATATTAAAAACATCTTTATAGGGTGAAATTTTGGTTTCCTGAGAATCACTCAGTGTTGAATAAAATAAGAAATGCAGATGAAAAAACAAACAAAAAAGAAAAAAGATAAAAATAGATATGCACTTTGGATGTTGAGGTATTTTCATGGTTATGCAATCTTTCTACAAGAGTCAAACGCATGTAATATTTCCTTCATTTGGTTATGAGTATGTAGGACATATGTAAGAATTTTATACCATGTAAAACTGATTTGAAATTCTTTTATATGTTACGTCATAGATCTTTAACTACTGATTATCTTTGTAACTACTGATTTCATGAAGCACATTGGTTGGCTATAAGTTTTAGTTCTTTATTTTATTTCAATTTTGAAATAGTTTTAATATATTATCTGTATGAAACACTGAAAGTGTTTTTTTTCCTCTCTATATTTCTGATTTCAGTTTTTAGGCTCAACAGAAGCATCATAAGTGATAAATCAACCGTAACATGTTTAATCCGTTCACTGACTAAACTAGTTTGACTATCTGCTATAAAAAGAGACTCAGACATTATTGGAAATCGATACAGTTGCAGCTACTGAAGAGAGTTTGTTGTTTATTCATGGATTTAAGTTGCCCGCATTATTTTTACATGTAAAATGAATCTGTATATTCACTTCTGGAAAAACTGCGTTGAATTTTTACAACACGTTTGTGTGTCACAGTTTCCTTTTGACCAAAATCTCTTTGCAATGTCGGATTACTTGAATTCCTTTTATGACTGAAGTTATTTTTGATGGTTTAAAGTGAAAGTCTTGTGCCTTTGAATGTTGAATTTCTGTTAGATGTGGAATGTAAAAAGTGTTTTATGACTAGAGCTCATTTTTGTATAAACTGTACGCACACTTTTAAGACGTTTCTACAGTTGGTAGAATTAGACGGAGACGACGTGACTATTGACCTGAAATTAACTGTTTTCCTCACATTGGATTTCTGTTGAACAAAATAATCTGATTTATCATTTAAAACGTTTGATTTGTCCAGTTTGGTAGTAAAACCTCACAAATATCAACATCTTTGGAAGACAAATATTGTTGAATGTAAGTTGTGATTGTGCAGTGAAGTTTGGTTTTAATAAAATTGTTCTTGTGAAATCTGAGCTTTGAACGACATCAGATGTGAGTTTGTTGTTTAGTGTAACATTGCAACTATTTCTAGCAGAAACATTTCTGGTTACAGCAGTTAGTTAGTTAGTTAGTTAGTTAGTTGTGTGTTAGTGGTAAATCTATTAGTTAAGATCCACTAGCATCTGTAATCAAGTGTGAAACATTATTTCAACCTGTTCTCATCACATGAACCTTTTACAATTGTCCTATTGTTTTACCTTTAAAATCTTTTATATATTTTAAAACTACAAAACAAATTAGTACTAAAAGTGATTCTGTGGCAGTATGTAAACCAGCAAAACACTCTGAACATGAAAAACATTTGGGTTTTGTATCTGGGGTCTCAGGGACCTAAACATGCAGTGAGTCCTGTAACAGTTTTCATTGAGAGCTTCTGAGGTTTGATATCAAAGCCAAATCGTGTTTCATCAGTTTCATTAGAAAATTCAACATCAGGTATCAATCCAACACCAAGATGCTGAAAGGTGTGAGTTTTAAATAAACATGAAAGTGATTATTTCTCCACCTATAGAAGGATGATGAAGATGATGAAGATGATGAAGTGAGTGAGGTGAGTGTAAGTGCAGATGGAGGCCGGAGGGTGGCGCTGTTTGTTCATCTGAAACATGATCTGCGTCCCACCATCAACATTAAACCGGTTCAGAGGAAGCAGCTGCTCTGCGGTAAGTGTAACGCGTTTGGTGTGAGTTTGGGTTAAACCGGATCAATGGATCCACATCAAGTGTAAACAAACCTGTTCGGCGAGATCTTACTGGGGTTACTGGTGTTACTGGTGTGAAACCTTCAGTTTGCATGAATACATGAGGAGGAAGCTGGATAACAGTGACTGTGAGTGTTGATCATATTTGTGCAGAAGTTTTTAAGTTTTGGGGTGTTTTTATGCACATGGCGAAGAGGTGAGATGATGTTTCCTAAGTGGAGAAACAGAAGATAGTTAGTTAAGGTTTATTTGATGCTCAGAGACACAGTATTTTCTCTGATATTATAATACTTTAACATGATATGATATAACATTAACATGATATGATACAACTTTAATATATGATATAACATTAACATGATATGATATAACATTAACATGATATGATATAACATTAACATGATATGATACAACTTTAATATATGATATAACATTAACATGACATGATATAACATTAACATGATATGATATAACATTAACATGACATGACACAACTTTAACATGACATGATATAACTTTAACATTAACATGATATGATACAACTTTAATATATGATATAACTTTAACATGACATGATATAACTTTAACATTAACATGATATGATACAACTTTAATATATGATATAACATTAACATGACATGATATAACTTTAATATATGATATAACATTAACATGATATGACATAACATTCAAGGATCAAACACGGTCTCTGTAACATTCTGACCTCTACGTTTGACTCTTGTCAGAAATGAGGGCAGTTAAACAGGTGATATTACAGGTGAGTTATCACAGGTGTTGTTGTGTTTTATCAGAGGTTGTAACTCTTGACTCTGTAGGTGTGGTGTTTGCTGTTCTCTGCTCTTTAATCTGATTACAC
>JBAJNP010008040.1:0-12952 GCA_036877545.1 Yasuhikotakia modesta | reverse complement strand
ATATATATATATATATATATATATATATATATATAACATTAAAGAAGTTCTACTAATGTTACTGCAAAGATGCCTTTGAATGTTAGCAAACGCTCAGAGAACGTTCCCTGTTGGCTGTAAAATTTTATCATTTTTTTATTATGACAAGCAATAACATAATAAAGTCTTACAGGAAAACACTTTCTGCTCATGTATGTTTCTCTTAAATGTACAAAACAAACGTTTGAGGTTAATCAAATAAATGCAAATAGAACAAAAATGATTGTTTGAGTACAATTACCTGACCTCCGCACGCATGAGAACAAAACACTCAGTGTGTTGAAATGATGTACCTGAGAGGACAATAACTGCCGACACAATCTATTCATGTACCTCTCAGATTGTTCCTCTGTTCAGTCTCTGATTATTGGCCCTCGCTGCACATTTCCCATTAGAAAGCGAACGATCAGAGAGGAAAATATGTGCAATTACAGCAGGCAGAATAATTGAAGACGAATGCATGCGTTCAGTGGGGATTTCACAGCGAAATCGCTCCGGCAATCGGCACAGATGTTTTTAATCAGAGCGCGCTGGCCCGAAAAACCCATGTTTCTTACACAGACAATCAGATGGTTTTTTCTATCATTGACAAAATGCATTATTGAGATTATGGTTTCAATAGAGGCGGTTTTGTTTTTATTTTAGCCGTGATTAAGGTACAGGATATTATTAGAGAAAGTTATTCCACCCACGACGGTGTTGCGCTGGTAGTTTTCACAACAGGTCAGGGATGTTTCCTGAGGCACAATGTGAAGCAAATCTGCTTTAAAAATTTAATTAGCCTCGTCTGTCTGTTTAAACATTGCCCATAACACCCTAGCAACCAATCGAAGAACATGCAACTGCCTAGCAATGTCGTGGCAACCACCCTCAGCAATCGCCTAGCAACACATCCGACCTGTTTTAACACTCAAAACTCAGTTAAACTAAAAGTTTTTATCAGACCAACATTAGCGTTTGTTTTAACTTTCTTCTAGATAATTCTGTTTGATTAAAATTTAACTCAAAGTTACGAACCGCTGCTTTAAATGAAGGGTAGGTGATGTTTTTAGAACATTTTTGTTATGCTAGTTAGCAACCACAGAGTAAAATAGTGCATATATATATTTATGTAAATATATATGTATTATTTATGTGCGTGGATAGCACAGGATCATTAATTATACATTGATGTTTTTAGGGTTTGGATGGAACCCAAGCTGATTGGTTTAGAAATATCAACGCAGCGCCGCCATTCAAGTGCTGCAATAAACGTGTTTGATTAAACTGCGGCTCTTAATTTTAATATATGGACAAGCGTCGTCTTATCCTCACAGTGCCCTCAGTATATTACTGCAAGCTCTGGCAAACCTCCCAGAAACGTCCTGCTTTGACATACTGCATATTGGATGCTTAATTCATGGCTGTATTTTAAAATATTCAGATCTAAACTTCAAACCTAAACAAATTCATTCAGCCGTTCAGGCCAATGTCTGTTCATTGACGTGCGTCAATATCAGCAGCGGCTTTGGCCTAATGTATCCCACAATGCAATGTGTTTGTTCTTTGTGTATCACACAATCCAATGCGTTTGTTCTTTATGTATCAAACAATCCAATGCGTTTGTTTTTAGTAATTTGTGTGGCGAATGAATTATCTACCATTTTAAACTTTGCTCTTTTTCAAATCTTTACATTTTGCAAACTTTTTTAACAGGAAATTAGATTTTAAAAAAGTTTTTTTAAAAAACTAAACATGCAACAGAACGATGTCAACAATACAAAAAACTACTATTTGAAATGTTTATTGTTGCGTATTGTGCAGTGTGCATGCAGTTAAAAAGAGCACAAAATTAAATAGTGCATAGTGTGTGCATAAATAAACAGTAGCATAGTGTGCTGCTGCATATTGCATGCTGTAGTACTCTACTAATGCACACTGTGCAGGTAGTAGGTATTCCATTAATAAATGTGACGTGTTTGGCAGCGCCGGCCGACAGTCCTGGCATCAGCTGACCCAGAGTCAGAACATGATGGACTGTCACAGTGACCTGATTCTAAGGAAGTGGATCATCTCCAGACCCAGTGCCGGATCCTGGGCTTCCAAAGGAGGACAGTGAGAATTCACTAAATCCCTGTTTGGATCAGAGTTCATCTGAGGTTCTCCATCATACAGTCCAGTGACTCCGCCTCATAGCCACACCCCCCAACACTGAAGGTACATGAGACAACTTTAGGTTGTAAGAACATTTCCCCAATTTTTTCATTATGTAAAAATGTTATTTTGCAAGTTCTAGAAAAATGTTCAAAACATCCAGGTTTTTATACATTGGAACATTATTGCCTTGATTAATTAAATGCTGTTTAAACATTTTTCAATTGTTGTACCATTTATGAAACGTTACACTAGGAGCTTAAGAATAACATGTGATATGTTATAATACTAAAAATATTCTTCTACCATTACTGTGTTGGATAACTTTTAGAGACTTTTAGAGAACGTTTGCAAACATTCTGAAGACGTTCCCTGTTCGCCGGGTTTCTTAAAATGAAGATTTAGGATTTTATTAAGGATTGTCCAACCAAACAAACCATGTGACTGTTTTACTCTCTTTCACCCACAGATTACTGAAGCAGCAAATATAAATGAGACAATAAATCACCAGTTCATCCTGCAAATTCTGTATTTCATCCTAATTAATGAAAAAATGTCCAGGCAAAGACTTTAGTTTTATTAAAAGAGTCACTTCTATTGATGTTTTTAGTTTATATGCTGCGCACATCACAGAGCAATATTACAGCTTAAAAGCACGTTTCTGACATAACTGTCTAATGAATTATTGTGCGGAAACAGTGAGTATTTCTAAACAAGCTTTTACAGGTCGGTTAATAATCTCAACAGGTGTGAGGCATGCGTCCAAAACTCTTCATCTAATGAAAGACACATCATCCTTTTACCAGAAAACATCTGTTGCAAACTCTGAACGCTTTGGAAAATAACACATGTGCAGTATTGTGCTGGGAAAATGTGCTTTTCGCTCCTGTTGCGTTGCACTTATTTTTAATCTTAAGGCAGCAGGATGTGAAATAATGGCACACTGATAATAAATGTTGAGTTCTGAAGTTGTGAAAATTGCGGATGAAGACAGAAATTCGCTTTCATGAGTTATAGTGCCTGAAACCTGTGGTTAAAGTTTCTCTTAAATGACATTATTTACTCGTTTTAGACTGCGGTGCATCTGTAACCCTCATATCAGCAAACAAAATAGCTAAATAATGGTTTTGTTTGGCACACCTGACTCCCACTCAGACAAACACAATGAAATTCCTTAATGTTTTAAACCCTACAGATTATGATAAAAAACTAAGACACTCAGTTTTGCAGATTTTTTCCTTTTTTTAGTATTTCAAGTTTTTTTTTAATTTACCAGTATTTTTATTTATTTATTGTTTAACGCCATCTTAGGTTATGTATTTAACAGCATCTAAGGCTTTATATCCTGGCATTCGAACCAGGAACTGTCTACTATGAAGGAACAGTGTTACAAACTGTTTGGAGTTTGTATCGCAATATAGCTACTAAAATATTCAAGAATGCTAAAATAATCTTACATTTTACAATTTCCGCAGGACAAATGAATAAAAATTGGCCAGTGAAAGCAAAACAACAGCATCGCAGTAGAGCTAGCTGGTTGCTGACAATACTATCGCTAGCATCCATTTAGCATATCTGAATACTGCATAGCTAGTTACAGATTAACACATTTTGATTTAATATTTGCTAGGTAAACTTTAATACCATAGATCAAATATATTTACTCTGGTAATATCACCAAAACTTGACTGTAGTCTCTGGGCTCAAACGCTGGGCAAATATCTTTAATTTTTAAATGAGAAAAGTTTAATAGCTGCAAACACTAAAAATAATCTTGAGTTAACTTTGAGAAGAACAATGCAGAAATGCGTTGGTCTGTAAGAACATGCGAAGCAGTTTGTCCTGCGGCCGCAGCAGCTCAAGCGCCGTAATCAGCACAGCTAATGCGCGCATTAATAACGCTGCGACGTCCAACACCGGCGCGCTGGCGACTGTAACCGAGGCGCCTGGCCACACCGCCTGCGGATCACGTTGCCTCCATTAGCTGCCTTGATGAAGTTTTCCCCACCCAAACAAAGCAGAGCATTTTCATACAACGAACCCAGCGTAATGAGAGACTCTATCAGCCTGAACCCTCAGAATCTGCATTCACAACAGTGATGGGCTGATTTGCTGGGCGCTCTCTCATGTTAATGAGAGTTCTGAAGAGACGCGGGCGAACGCGATTCACTTCTCGTAGCATCCAGGGCTCTTGAATATAAATAGCCAGTCAAAGTGGCTGTCTGTGAAAAATGGGTTGTTAGCTTGGAGGCTAAATGGGTAAGGTTGCTATGTGCATTTATGTGGTCTGATAGGGTGAGAGTAACTACACTGGCCCTGCCCTGTGGGCCAGTCCCAGCAATTAGAGCTGTATTATTTATTTCCTTTGCACGGTGTAATTATGTCATTAAAATCACTATATTTGATAGAATTCATGAATATAAAATATGAAACAATTGTAAAGCAACATGTAACATTTTGAGTTAAAAATAAATACAATCACAGTGATAAACACAATCTCACTCAGATGCACAGCTGTTTGCTTATAATAATGATTTATCCTTTGAGCTGTTGGGTCCAGTTCTGCTGAAAGTCTGTCTGTAAACAGAAAGAAGATCCGGCTGATAAATCATGTGTGTCTGTAGATGGTGCAGCGATTGTTTCTGTTGTTCTCATAGCTGTTGTTTAAACTTCATTAATGTAAAAATACCTGCATGCAAGTCTCCTGCAATTTCGCGTTTTTAACAGAGATGGCAGTGTAGGCAAACAATACGGATTGCAGTTGTCTAATCTAGCCTGTGTTTTTCAGACGGCAGGTCTGTCCACTTTTTAAAAACCATTATAAGTGATTTTTATTTTTCTAAGGAACAGGTAATGCTGTGATAATGTCAGATGTTGTGGGTGCTTCCAAACAGGCCTGAGTTTAGGAGCTCTGCTCTCAAAGCTTTATGAAATTCTGGTCTCTGCATATAGATCGTGTCTCTCCTCTCATTTTATCGAGCGCAAGCTAAACATTATTAGTCTAATCACACACTTCACCTTTATGAAACAAGGACAAAAACAGTAAACAGACACGCCGCAACCTAAAATTTCATAGAAGGTCTTTTAGATGAGAGGCTGACACTTTTGCTTTTTATAGTTTGTAGAAGTGACTGAGAAAGTCACATGAAAGAACAGAGGGCACATATCCCAGAATGCACCGGTGCAGACGTTACCACGATGACTCTCTGCGGTATTCATTAGCGTGTCCTGCCATGGGGGCTTGGACCCCATGTGCTCCACCATCTGCAAACTCCCATGACTGCCTGATGAGAGATTCTCAAAAATCTTCTAAGTGTATTCATAAAGCAATATTACCACACAATCCCACATGGATGCAGTTATTCATCTTTTTGGTGTACTTTGATTTCAGACTTGTTTTTCATCCGTTTTAATTATTCATTATTAAGATGAAACTTTCACGACTTTAAAAAATGACCTCAAGTGTTTGGACACTTAAAGCTGCAATCTGTAACGTTCGCCTCTCTGTCGCCACCTCTGTTTGAAACACGAAACTGCTGGTTGCCTCACATATGTTGACTTTCACATGTATGAAACTGAAATGTATTTCACCTCAGCGTCTCAAAATATCACATTAGGCAACTTTCTGGACATTTCAAGCTTGTTTTTGAACTGATGGTGGAACAGGAACGATTGAGCAGAACATTTTAACACAAATGCACTTGTGAAATATAAATCAATATATGTAGTGTTGAAAATGAAGACAAAAAGGATTTAGACAGTTTCCAGTTGTTAACCTGAATTACTGCTCGGACACCTTTGGGCTTGACTAGTACTGACTTCATTCATTCACTAATAATCTCCATGACAACAGTGGATTAAATTTATTGCAAAACTGCCTCTGAAATCTGAAAACCGGAGACAAGCTCCCAAAGTATTTGTCTGCACCTGGCGCATCATTTTATTATGATATTATAATATTTAAGTTCATACAATTCAGCAATTAAACATTGTAAGAACATTTTCCTAACATTTCCATCATCAAAAAATGATAATGTTATGTTAAATGTTCCAGAAACATTCAAAACAGCAACTTTTAAGACATTGTATTGACACAATTGTTTGGTTACAAAAACCTTTTCGAAACATTTCACTTTTGAAACTTAACTTAAGAACAATATTTTTGAAATATATATGATATATAATGTTAAAAAGTTGTATTTACATTTGATAACTTTGAGAGAACTTTTAGACAATGTTAGACATTCTGTACTAGCTGTGATTATATTCATACATTGTGGCTTTAATAAACAGTTTTGGACTCACTGTATGTTATGATTTGTCTGTATTGTTCATCTTTAACACTCATGATGTAACAGACATGTTTCCTGTCAGTGTTACTGGACGAAACCGCAAAGATGTTACGGTTTTGTTTTCTCTCTCATTGGTGAGGATGTGGCCTGTGTCTGTGACAGACACAAAGGGTGATTTATCACAGCAGTGATATCACAGAGTGTTATGAAAGGACGGCTGAGCCCAGAGCGCAGAACCGTGAGTGTGGCCTCTGCGGTGAAAGAGACGAATGACTTTCGGAAACCTGAACCGCAGCTAATTCTATAACTAATCAACGTCTTGGCCGGCGCTTCGCAGCTGCCACAATCACAGTCAATAACTGCCGCTTTCAATAAATCACCTTCAGCGCTATTGATCCTCTGTCAGATTCATTCACACCTAATGACAGTCGCAGGTATCGCTTAGTGGTGTTGGCTAGCCGGCTAACAATTTCAGGTTGTAGGAACATTTTCCTAACATTTCCGTTAAGTAACAAAAACGTTAAAAATGATATTTGATATTTCTAGGAGCGTTACAGACGTTACATTAATGTTAACGCTTGTTTTTAAGAACATTACTCAAATATTTTTAATTGTTACTTTTAAAAACGCTCCACTAACCTGAACATTTTTAATATAAATACATAACGTTAAAGTGACGTTCTCTTAATTTTATGTAATTCTCCTAATTTTACTACAGTCATTTTTTAAAGAACTTTGAGAGAACTTTTAGGAAACATTAGCCAGCGTTCTGAGAACGTGTAGATATTTGTATTTGAATTAAAGATGCCATTGTTTGATTGTTTGTTAAGCATTTCAGCAGCAATTGTAGCTGGAAAATAGCTAGTTTCAGTTCAGATTTTATAATGTGTCAGATCTGCAGAGTCTTTAATGAATGATAAACAGTGATAACAGGTGTCATTATCTTAAATGATGATGTTCTGCAGTTGTACATCATTAAAGAGCATCGTGAAAATAAACAAACATGACTGAGCGGCTGTGATGTCATTTATATGCACTCGGTCTATATTTAACATTATTATGGAACTGAATAACAATGTGTTATGAAAGATTAAGGCAACATTTCTCAGGTGTGTGAACGTAAACATACTGTTATCCTCTGTGACTGAGATCAAACCCAATCCATTATGGTTTTATGGTACAGCCCGGCCCTATGAAATATAGCTGTGACCTTAAAGACAACGATTGTGTTTTGTCCTAAGCAACTTGCAGTTCATTCAGCCTATACATTTGATAACTAAGTGGTGTTGAACCTACATCCTTTGCACTGCCAGCAAAATGCTCTACCAGTTACAAGAACAACAATGAACTACATTCTGACAAACTGTCATTTTTCTCCTGTGTATTATTGGAAACTCCAGTTCATTGTAAATAAACAGATTCAAGCAGTGATTCACTAAAGCCGCTTTCTTGCCATTTAAATGTAAATTGTTGCTTCTGTTTATAGCTGTGTTTTAGACTCTGTTATGTAAATGAGTGTGTTTTCTAGTTTCATGTAAATTGATCTGTTGAAATGTAATGTCATCACCCTAATCAAGACCTTCATTGTTTTTCTGTTAGATAAATACAGCTCTGATTAAATGAAATAATCGGATTGTTACATATTCAGTTATGCGGCGCTTGTAGCCGAGAAGCTAGTTTCCCAACACTGACAGGAACTTTTAATGAAGATGTGAGTTGCTTTTATGTGTAAAGCTCTCCAACATCTGGTTGCTAAGCAGTTGTACAAATCTGTGTTTTCTCGCTGTCTTCAGTGATGTATTTTTTCTTGGTTCAAGCTTCTGTTGCTCTAGAATGTTCCTGAAAATAGTTTTGGATTGAGCGTGGAAGCTCTCGAATGATTGTTTCAAATCAGCTTAACACGTTTGAAAAAGGAGCGATGTTCTCAGAACGTTCTCTAAAAAACCTCTCAAAAATGTTCCTGCAGCAATATGGTCGTTTTAAACATTTCTAGAACTTACAAAATTCAAATATTTTTCACATTTTTGTTGCTTAATGGAGATGTTAGAAAAACAGCCTAAAATTGTTAACTGAGTAAATGCAGCAGCACTGTTGCTAGGGTGTTGTAGGTGTTGCTAAGGCACTAGATACTAGATGATTACTTACTAGTCCAAGGATGAAGATCACAGTTGTGTGTATCTTTGATGCAGCTTTACAGATATGATTTAAATCTCTCCTGTATGAATGTTAGTAGATTTTTTCACATTTTATTATTCGCAGGATAAAAGTCCCTCTGCCTGCAGAGAAAAGCTCAACAAACCCTCATTCTGAAGTTTACTATTAAGGGTTAGGGGCTAGTTCATGTCCCCAACCCAGCGTTTCAGCTGCCATATGCTGTATGCTTATGTTTCATCTGCGTAACAAACAACCGGCTGTACTGCAAGACCTTTTTACCCTTGAACCTCTGTTAAACCTCACAGATTGTAAACCTTGATAAATGGCTGGAATCGCAACTCAGGAGAACAATGGCGTATTTCCTCATGGCGTTATGCCTCATGAGGTCCAGCGTCGCGCCGTCAGCGCTGCTCACCAGAGCAGCGATGTGCCGCTGAGAGCCGAGGTATTAACCATATGGAGGCATGTTAAGAAAGCCATCAGAGAATCTCCACCCAACTGCTCATTGCCACTTTGAGTCCAAACTTTCCAGAGCAATCGACTCTACACACGTTTCATTTCCAGCCTCCAAAGTTAATTTCATTAACGGCAGAATGTTGGCGTCCACAAGCCATTTAACGGCCGTAATGCATCCTAATGTCATTTTAGAGTTAAACTGAAGTCATTCAGTGAGATGTTGTCCATCAGTAGATGATTGTGAAAGCGAAAGAGCTCCCTAGCTAACAGTTTTTGGTTGTAAGTATGTTTCCCTAATGTTTCTGCAAAGTGGCAACAACATTAAAAAGTTACATAGTTGGAGTTTAGCTGTTTTGTGTGCAAATGTGGATTTAAACATTTGCATTGTTCCCCAGGATTCATTACAGCAGCACTAGCAGATTGTTGCCATGCATATCATGACGTGACAGTTCATGAGGTTTCTGTGAGCCTTTGGCTACTGCCCTCAATGATACATTCTGGTCATTAAAACACAGGCACCTTTTGAAAAGCTTTATGTCTCCATTAAGAGATGTGTGGAGTTCTTTTATGTGAAGTGAGTGGGCTGTAAAACGCAGAAAACACACTGTGCTCTCCTTAAAAAGACCTGCCCAGAAATCTCTCACAGTAATGATGAAATGCTCTCTTTTATTTCTTGGGTTAATGCTAATTTTAGTTGTAGTCTTGGACAGCAGGTCTGTGGTGAACCTCATGTCTGTTTGTGTGCGTCTGTCTTTTAAGACAGTTTTATTGTTCAGTTGCCCCTGCGATGCTCAGGACAGATAATGACAGATAATGATTAGATTTGATTTGCTTTTATATTATTATTAAGTATTTTTATTTTTATTATTAGATATAAATTTGTCTCTGATGTCTCCTTATAGAAGAAATAAAACAATGACAAAAGCAACCTAATTATTTACATGCCAGTAATAAAAAAATGAATATAGCTGAGGGCACAAGATTTAGAAAGAAACACTCATATTGAAATATGCTTACATACGTTCATAACAAACATTTCCTTTTGCTTTCTGTTTAATCTTGCGTCTGTAAAAAACAACTGAAATATTAAAAAGATCTTTTTTTTCTCCTGACAGCTTTTTTATCAGCATGAATATAAAGTAGAAATTAAGTTCCACAAGATTGGCAGAATTCATTTCTTTAAAGAAGTGTTTTTTCTGAGTGCCTGATTCAAAAGTCTGCATGTGTGTGATTTTTTCCTGTCTGTGTGACTGCAGCTCATCAGATTGTAAAGGGTGTTCTTTTACACAAGATGAGATGTAGGGTAACAACAAAGATGGCGTGACCGGATAGTTTATGTCCAATTGTACGACAGACGCTGATGTCTTCATTGATGCAAAACCGCACAACAGTAACTAAATCTCTCTCTAAATCTCACACGCTGCTGCGTCTCATTCATTAGGGACAGATTTGTGTCTTTTATTCATTTCAAAACTGAACTCTGAATCACTTTTAAACAACCCTTTCTTTCCTGAGGGAGGCTTTAGAAAATGTTTGAATAACGTTCCTATAACCAAGCAGTAATGTTAGTGCAACGCCCAAATCTGGAGGTTTTGAGTGTTACAGAAACTTTTAAAATATTGCTTTTTAATGATTCACGGAAATGAAAAGTTTATGGAAACATGTCTGAGGAAAAACATGCAAGAAACTCATTACATCAGAACATTTTTTGTTGATGTTTGTTTCTCCACCGGTTTCTCCTCCACCAGCCGATGTTTTGGTTCTCCTACATCTGACTTCCATCACCTGTTATTTGCTTAATGTGTTTCAAATGTTTTGAAGTTCTCTGATAGTTCTTTTGTTTTGTCTGTTTCCTTGCAGAATTATTTCGGTTTTCCGTCCGCCCTGTCAGATTCTGTTCTGGTGTTTATGACCATCACCACCTTCATCAACGTCAGCCTCGTCTTCAGGAGATCATGACGTGAGTCTGTGAGGGCTGGAGGAGCAGAACGTGAGCTGTTCATCTGTCAGACGCTGAAGACCTCTGGAAGGTGATGGCAGGTACCTGTAAGGAGACAACAACAGGGTACGTCTCTATTATGTCACTGCTGTCGTTACTGTCTTGAAAACTCCACCAGCTACATCTGCAGGTGTTTGTGTGGAGCGACAGAAGATGAGATGTGGGGACCTGTTCCAAACAGTGAGATCTGCCCACACAACATCTCATGATTCAGACAGAGGGCAACTAGCAGCCGGGGTACAGAGCAGAAACAACAGTGACTCATTAGTAAACATTCATGTTGACACCTGAATGCTTCTCTGTGATGATTGATTTCATTAAATACACATTTTCCCTCAGCATTATATATAATTGGTCGTATAACAGTGTTTTCTGTTTAGATGTTAATATGCATTAATATAAAACTGTATTTACAGGTCGATGTTGGTAGACAGATTAATCCATTAATATTAAAACAGGAATTAAACAATTTACTCAAATTTCAGTTTTATTGCTCTCAAGATGCTGTTTGTTCTGTAACAGCAATATTTGCAATGTTTTCTTAAATATTATATTATATATTATATATATATATGTATATATTAGTTTTAATTACATTTACTTAAGTCCAGCAACTTATTATATTATATTATGTTTTAAGCTTCTATTACTTAAAAGAAGACATGACAAAAAAACACTTTATGATTATAGAATTAATAATTGTGTAACATATGTCAGAAAACTTTACCATATCTTATTCACACTGTGTGGTGAATTTGAAACGTACGATTAATAAAAGCTCATTTCTGCTATAGCCCTGCACTCTGTCAAAGGTTACGTCTATTTATCTTAAAAGATGAATGTTTACCTCAGCTTGACCTTCACCTATATGAGAAGCGGTGATCTGCTTTAATGAATGTTGAGGAAAACTAACGTTAGATTAACATTTCAGCCGCGTCGCATCATTAAATCAAAATCCACAAATCCAACTTCACTGTTTTCCAGTCCTAAGTGACAAATTATTTTCCGCTTGACTTGAGTTAATCAAAGCCCTCCTTCATCATTGAATGTGTTAATTTGATCAGAATTATCATCACCGCTATCTTCAATTTCATTTCTGCGCCTACGTGTGTTTTTTTCTGATGTTACACACGTCGCTTTTTGGACTACACACATAATAATATATAAACGCTATAGAATGGATAAATATGTCGCATGTCTTACAAAAATGATCCATTTTGATTCAGCACTTAAGGTACTTTTTCACAATCAAGATACTTTTAAAGTAACAGAGAACGTTCTTTGAAGAAGGTAGAAGAACGTCTTTGTTTGCCACTTTACGGTGATTGTTCTGCTGAGAGCTCTGATTGTAAGTGCGGTAACTCAAAAACATTAAAACCGTAAATCACAATGAACTCAAATTTTGTTTCTGTTGTCACCAGACGCTGCATATTTATTTTTGCTAGAAAGTGAGTTATAATAGGATTCCTCTCAGCGTGCAGCTTATTTCTGTGTTGTAATGTGACAAACCTCACATTGTTAGCGTGCAGTCGTCACGTGACAGAACAGATTAAATTAGCAGGCAAAGGGTCTCAATCCTATTTCTGTCCCATCCTGAAGATCAGAGCAGTCACAACATCACGTCCTCCGGCCTCCTAATGATCTCAGCTTCCATTAAAGGCCATCAAGTTCCTTCAGGAATGTCACTGAGCAACAGGTTTCTAATGTACAGAAGTTCAGGTGAGTTTATTCACTTATTTTTGCCTTCAAAGAAACCACAGGAAGAAGATTAAGCAGCCAAGAAATTTTATAAAATCTTTTTTTACCTACTTCTAGTAACATATGATCATATGATTGATGATCAACTTAAGGGCTGTTCAAAATGTTTGTGTGTGTGTGT